>JAEMWC010000459.1:200000-235000 GCA_016490735.1 Pachyseris speciosa | reverse complement strand
CAGTTTTCGCCAGAATTCTGGGGCCAGTTCCTGAAAGGTGTAATAACTCTATTCCAGGGATAAGTCTGTCTAATTCCAAAAGGTATTCCTGGAATAAGGCAGATTTATCCCTGGAATAGAGTTATTACACCTTTCAGGAACCGGCCTCTGGTCCTCATGGGATCTATTTTTTTTCCATCCGAATTTGACATCTAATGAGGGCTGAAAAACCTTGTTACTTAGTTTTCATCGTCAGTTTTCATTTCAAAATAAAATACGTGCAGCTTATTGGAGAAAACTTTGGAATGGTTCGGCTAGATCAACAAACACTGATAACTCTTGTGCTCAACATATAGGCTCACGAGTGTACATTTTACAGAATCTAGTTTCAGTTTCAGTTTATTTTGCCACTTATTGTTGTTTTAAATTAAAAAAAATATATATATTAAACTACAAGAGATATTAAATAATCGATAAAAGAAAAGCATTAGGCGAGGATGCCCATATAGAAACCATTAGGGCTTATTCGGGCTACAGGCACCTCAAGAAAAATACAACGATAAAATGATAATTTAGGCGTGTCTTATTTAATTTGTGAGCATATTTAAGTTAAAAAGCAAGGACACAAACAAAGAAACAAACAAACAAAATAAACAAAATAAAATATGCAGTCAGTTCAGGAGGAAAGTTCTTAATTTAGACTTAAATTGAGAAAAACTGTCAGCATTCCGAATATCTGTATTGAAAGAATCAAGAATCTAACATTCGACTTGCCTCTATTCCGTTCCTTCGTTGGCAACTGAAGCTGAGACTTATGAGTTATGACCTTAGTATAATCTCCTTACTATTTATGTGTATTTTTATTTTTAACATTTGCCTACTCTTTAGGGGAAAGAAAAGGAAGGGTCTAGCTGCTACCTATCTTATTGACGACGATGTCGATAACAGATGGATATTGATGCCACCTTTCATGGCGTCCAGGCTGAAGCCTGTTGCCGAAAGCGAGATTCAAGAGGTCACTGTTGAGATCACAGAGGAGAACCCCAAACCATCAGGTACAAATTGAAGAATGCTAGTTCAACTTAGCTTTGGTCAAGCCCTTTATGAAGGTATATCTATGAAAAAATGAAATCCTGAAAGCTGAATGGCAAAAACCAGTTTCAGGTATCATGCAGATAGTCAAAATAATTTTGATTTTACGTTTCACCTGAATTAATTCACTTTTTCATTTTCATTTTCTAGGGGTCATTTCTTTCGGAATCGAGGCCGAGGAGACAAAAGAGAAATTCGTGACTGCCGAGGCGGTGCACTCTGAAACTCCAGTATATTCTGAAGAGCTCGTTGCTGTGAACAGTAATACCAGCTCCCCGACCATGGGATCTCAAACGAGCGAGAGGAGGAAGCGAATAAAGAGTGAAACTGCTGCATCAGTGTCGAGCGCTGCTAGTTCTAGACAGTCCTCGATCAAAAGTGACATGAGGAGAGGGTCTGGATTTTATAATGCAGGATACATGGGGTGGGTTGAGCGTTTTTTTTTTTTTTTTTAAACAAAATGTCAAAAACACTGTGAAATATTTGTGAAATATACCTTAAAAAAAAAACACACATTGAAGCAAAGAAACAGACAAACAAAAGTAAAGATAAAAATAATGTCATGCACATGATAGAAAAGCCATTCAAAGTCATCCACGCGCTGTTTGTTTTATTTAAGAGAGTAAACGCGGGATGTATAGGGTGGGTTGAGAGTTTTGTTTTTAACAAATTTCCCAAACTCCGTACAAAGTTTGTGAAATTTACCTAAAAAAATGAAGTAAAGATAAATATCATAAATGTCATATACTTAGGTAATAGAAATCATTCAAAGTCATCCACGCACTGTTTGCTTTCTTCAAGAGAGCGACTGTTTGTTTGTTTGTTTGTTTTTTGTAATACTTGAACATCTTTTTCTTTTATATAATCTTCTCTTACACAGCTTAAGACAACCCTGCCGTCATTTTTTACTGTCATTTTAATAATCTCAATTGATTGAATTTAATTAGAAGTGAACCTTTTTTTCAAACAGATCTGTTGAATGGCTGAATGAGCCGGCAAAGTCTCCATCCCAAAAACGCGGCTCGCGCAAGAAGGACTTGACAAGGTCACTAAGTGCCGACGAATTTGCAACCGTGGACTTTGACATGTTTGAGAACAGTCGTGTATCCACTCAGGCTGTGGAGATGGGTCGTGACGGCTACATGAGGATGCAGCAAACCAGCCGAGAACGTCTAGATGGTAGCATGGCCACTCACGCAAACGGAGCATCGGACAAACCCCAAATGTATGGCACGGAGGAGCAAGAATTGACCTTTATGGCAGAGAATGGGGACCACAATGTGCACATCCTCGAAGACTGGATGAATGCCATGGGACGTAACGGAGGCCGCGGTGGATCGAACGGGATAAACGAACCATTGTACTCTGAAGTTGGCGCTGAAATCAGATCGGAGCATGACCCAACGTACTCTGTGGTTGGATCTCAAATTAAGGCAGAGCATGAGCCGACGTATTCTCAGGTTGGGTCTCAAATAAAGGCAGACGATGATCCCATATATTCTGAAGTTGGTTCCCAAATCTAGGTGAGAACAGGCTAGCTATTTTCTATCATTCAGGCTTGAAAGAGCAATAAATGCTTGCATCATGCGTTTACCTTAAACTTAGCAATCGGCCAAAATGGAACTTCTCCTTCTTTCCGAAATAACTGTTACCGTAGAATTTTAGGCGTTGCAGGGAAGTACGCTATTACAGAGAAAGAAAGAGACCGAACTAAAGAGCTCCATGTTAAACAAAAAAGAAATGTTAGACAGAGAGAAAAAACAAACAAACAAACGAAACGAACAAAACAAAACAAGAAGACAAGGAAAAACGTTCTAGGGACAGTGTGCAACAATGTTGAAGAGATTTAGCTTTACGGATATGATAGCAGTTGACAACAAATGTAAAAGCCATTTATATATTTTGTTTTCATAGATCTTTCTTTGCCCTTAGATCTTTACCGACGGACAACCGAAGAACCTGAAATACACATTTTTGGAAAGTTAGTTTCCAAGGAAAATAACTGGGCGCAACAATGGTTAGCACACGGTCCTCAAATTAGCCGGAGTCATTTAGCTTAGCTTTTAGTGAATGTGTTATACACGTAAAATGACGCCAAAAGAAGACAACGAGCTAATCAAGCTCTTCAAGTAGATTAGCTAGTCAGCGGGTACGTAACGGAACTGATAAATTAAACGGAACAAACTCAGTTTATATAAATTAAAATGTTAGCCTTAAAGGTAAAATATTAAAGAGGTTTTACTGCAAAGCTTGTGCTGTCCAAAGATATATTATGTAGTTTCACCAGTAAAGTTTAAGTGAGGTCCGTTTTATTGTCAAACCTGGAAACTCCAATGTAAGTTAAAGTAAGCCAGTTACACATTTACCTTGGGGCCACTTAAATTTCATATGGAAAAACATATGCAAGGTTGAGCAGCCCTGTATGTGGTAATTTTATCAGATTAAAATAAAATGGCTGAAAAAGTAAGGATCGATGGCTGATTATTCCCTCCTAATAAACAGAACTGAATAGCAATGAAAAAGCAAAAACAAAAAAAGGAAACCATGCAAAAAAGTTTCAAAGAGGTTTTCTAACTATATTTATATCATTCCACTTGCACTGATCTTTGCAGAAATTTGGTGATATAAACGTTATGGTTCAATTTTGTCCTTGGTTCATAATATATTTTCCTTTGTTTTGTATTCATTATCATACATTACCATACACAAGAACAAAGGATAAACAATTATATAACATGCTGGAAGATATACAGCTATTCTTACCTTTTTATCCGTTAGTATACATCGTAACAACAGCAATAGCCCCTAGCAACAACAACAACAACAACAACAACAACAACAACAACGTAGTCGGTATAAACCCTATGCAAAAATGCCTGCTTTAAATTATTCTTTTGTTCGTATTCAAACTGGCCTCACTAACCTCGTTCGGGATAACAAATTCTTCAGAAATTTTGCAACAAAAACGAGATTAGTGGCGCTATTTTAAATACCAACAAAATGATCATTGAAATGCAGCCATTTTTTTTTACATAGGGTGTATAATGTCATGAAAGTAAACAAAACTGTTCCAGCTTCTTCGTAGAAAGATGTAGCTTCGAAATTAAGTTTTTGGAAACGACATAACGCAGGATTCACAAAAATATTTTGCTCCTACGCATAAATGCGTGGTGTTCGTTCTTATTAAAATACCTTGTTCAATAGAAGCCAAATTTAAAGGAGCCGTCCCGTATCAACTGAAGGTCAATGGCTTGGTCACACGGTAAGACTGCGCACTAGGTCTCAGAAAGAATATGAACGATATATTGCAACCGATGAGAACAGAAGGATTCGATTTTGATCAGTTCGATGGCGGTCCCTTACTGTTCACGCTGCCAGAAACAAGCGACCCTCCAACGACCCATTAAGTTTAGGATTTTGATTACCTTTTCATACAATACAAGGACCGGAAGTAAAGTGAAGTGTAACATGGTACCAAACTCTAAGGATGTGCAATTGGCCATTTCCGCCTACCTTTGGCCTCTTGTTCAACCACTCGTGTGGAAATGAGATAAAATTGCATGTGAATGAAAACTTATTTTATTTTTACGTATGAGATTAGGTGAGAACTTGAAAAACAGTGACCACTGCTCATGTGTCAATGTCCCTACTAACTAGCCTAGTCAAAAAGTGCTTACTAGTTTGGTTACTAGGTGAAACACTTCCTTGACTATGCCAACGAAATTACTTCCTGGCATGTTAGAGCCAGGTACGCAAATAAATGATATAAAACCAACAGCATATAATATAAAACAACTGGTTAATAACAAACAAACAAAAACCTACGATCTTGATTTTTCTGGTACTTTCGATGGGGCTTCAAGCTTGGGATAAAAAGCAACGTACAGTCTTAGCGCCTATTAGGACGTGCTGCGAATGTTTTTGTAATGTTTAATAAATGAACAGGAGTGTTTTAGCAAGTTTAAAACACGAGGCGCAGCGGAGTGTTTGAGGACTTGATCAAACACGAATTGCGAATTTATTGAACGGCTTAAAAAGCCTTACTATAGATCCATCCATTCTTACACTAAAATTTTGATTTTGGGCCATTTTAGCTAGCCAGCGTGCAGACTTCTCCTATTTCCTTTGTTTTCCGCGTGCAACAAAGGAAATAGGAGACGTCTGCACGCAGGCTAATTTTAGCCAGCAAAATCGGATGTAAAATTTAGCCTTGTCTTTATCATTAAAAATTATTATTTTCTATTTCCTTCATGAATTATTAATGAGCTTTTTAAGAACAGTTTCAAGGTCACGCAGGGCCCTTGCTATGAATGAATTCACGAGACAAATATTTGTGGTAAGTGTTTCATTTTAAAGCCTCAAATCTCTGATTTGTGAGGTTCGATTCCTCTGAAATTTGAGAGGGATCTTGACGAATGATGGAATCAGACATTATGATTGTCGTTAAATAGGCGGATTGCGATTTACGGTGATATTTTAGGCTGCTAAACTGACCAAAGGCAAGGTGTGTGTCTGAGTTTTCTGATTCAGAAGTGCAGTAAAGTACATGTAAATGGTTTTATTACTTTGTGATAAAGAATAACCTCGCATGTGATGTGACAGAAGCAGATATCTCATTTTCAGGACTCGTTGTAAGTTATTGGCTTGCATAGGAGTAAAACTGTGAAAGTTAGACTTTGAAGTTAAAGCATCTGGTTTGTTTATTCAATTTTGTTTCTGTCACATCACAGTGTAGCATACTACGTTTATCTCCCTGGTGTATCAGTTCCTGAAGTTCTATATCCGTGATGAAACTCGGACACAAAAAGTGCAGTATTTTACTTCTCCGCGAAGATCGAACGAGTCCGCTAATGTATTCAAAAATGGGCAAGAAGTTCATACTTTAAGATTTCAATCGCACGTGCAATTAGCAATACGCCAAACACACAGTGTAATGAATAAACTTATAATAAATTTGGAGTGTAAAACTCTTCTCGTGAATATTCCGTGCATCGCCGGAATCAGTCGCACGGTTCGGGAATCTCTTAAATAAATACATACGGTAATGAGGTTAAAAGTGTCCTGCGCGGTCTTAACCTTTTAAGGCCCAGTGTTCAAGAATGCCCACGCTCTCAAATTTAGATCTGATTATTATGGTATGTTTATAGTGTCAACCAGTATCTGCTATAGGCTTTAAGAGCCAATACACTGGCAATAACCTTCGTTTCCCGTTCCATATCATTATTTATTTTCGAGCAAAACCAAAATTGGCCGTCTTATGCGCCCTGGAGCAAAATTTTTTAATTCAAAATCTCCTTTGGAAAACAAAATACCCTAATGAGAGCAAACCTTGATCTCATGACTAAGCATTTATCTCCATTTTTGCCTCTCACGCCTGCAGTGAGTCGAGCATCAGCCATTTGATTCGAGCCACTTTTGAAAGCCTCTTTTTTTCTCTTTGGCGCCCGGATTGCATTCTGGGAGGTTTGGATACCACGGCGAAATGAAATTTCCCGCCATCTTCATTTTGTAGAGTTTTTATAAGTATCAAGCCATCCGGACCTACTGGTAAAATATGGTACGCGTTGTGTTCTTTGCAGGTTAAATCTCGCCAAAATTACCTTGCTAGGTCCAAGTATCCATCACAGAACGGCTAGAGAGATGAAATACACTTCTGAGCTGTCATGACTCCACACGACCACTTTTGGCGTCTCTGTCGTTGTGAAATTATCTCTCACCTTCAGAGGTTGCCTTTACTCTCCATTCTAGCTTAATGATGCCAGCCTGGGAGCTTCTGCAGTGAAAATTTGCTCGAAAACACACTTATAAACCTAGTACCTACCGATTACAACTCGTTACGGACGCGAGCAAAACAACAACGGCTCAAATTGGTGACGTCACAATAAAACTTGAGTCCGGTATTCCAGAGCAGCAAACGTTCCAAGTGAGACCTTCATATAGGGTATCTGGATCCCTTTCAACTATTTGCATCGAGAAAAATGCCGAAAGAGCTCAAAGAATTTGGGCCTTCAGAAGGGTTAAGATAAGTGACATGAATGCATAATAAGAAATTATTTCTCCAGGGAATGAAAATTGTACAGTAAGAAAAGTATACTGTGTTCACCTTGAAAACATGCATGCTTGTTATTTTGCTGTCGTCGAGGTAATATTCTGTATTTTATTATAGAAATTTTCTTTTATGTTTGTTGTAGTATTCTGGTTTTCCGTTTTTTTTTTCTCGTGTTTTGCTGTTTGTGCTGTCGTCGTGGTATTTTGCTGCCGGAGTCTTTTGCTGTCGCGCTTGCTATTTCGCTCTCTGTATTTATCTGTCTTGTTTTCCTGTTGTTTGTTTGTTTGTATATTTTGCTATCTTATTTGCTGTCGTCAAAGTTTGGGTTTCTTTTTATTTGCCTGCTATTTTTGTAAGGGTTATTTTTAATGCGAATTTTGGTTACTTATTGACTGTCCATTGCACAGAAGGTATTTCACCTGATCACGTCACCCTCATTAGTACTCTTTGTATTAAACTGCTTTGCAAAATTTTATATTGATTGACAGTGTTTTATCGGGTTTTAAAAGCTCGTCCATGATTTGAGTTTTTGAATGCCAGTTAATACCCTGATACGAGGCATCAAAACCTGGGCCATTAACTCTTTGGATAACGAGGCAGGAGTGTGTCCTACTTCATTGTCTCCGTATAGAGTGTTTGCACATGACTTCACAGCGACCCTGTTATATTTTTAGTGTCCCAAACTCTGGGAATTTAATGCTATTTTTATGGAAATACTTTCTTTTGTTTTTGTAAACCAATGAAAACGCTCTACAGAGGCCCTGTTAGGGCAAAATTCATTCCCTTAGAAAATAGTTTCTTCCGCACTAAGCACATGCAATTGCTCTCCCGAAATGTCCTTGGAATGAAGGATAGCTTTAATCGACATGGGGCCGGAGCCATTGAAGCTCAGTTTGTATGCGTTACTCTATGTTCTAGTATAGCCGCACGCCGTACGATAGTGGGTTCTCGTTTTTGCTGATACTGAGCTTCGCTATCCGAAAAAAATAATATTGAGGCCGAAAAGAAACTGATAAATTTGGATTCATAAATTGGCTGACAGCACAACTTAAACATGCATCGCACAAAATGATATGTAGAGGTTCAAACCTTTGAAAAGATTATTAGACAGTTCCAGACGAGCATGTTTAGAAAAAAAAAAAGGAACTCGACAATTTCAAAAACAACATGCATTGTCACTCGCTCGCCGTTTTGCAATGTCTCATGAAATATTTCATTAAACTGGCCCTTTTGACAGAGTCCGACAAATGCAAAGCGCCCATAACTGTAAAGTGGTACTTGTTGAGCTCTGTTCGAAACTCGTAATTTATGCACATTTAACCTGTTGTATTCTTTGTTATCTGTACCCTAATGCATTAACGAAAAAGCCCGAGGGGCTTAATAAAGCGACATAATGGCTATCGCTAGAATCAAAACCCCCCTGAGTGCTACAGTGTTGCAGTTGGATATGATTATGCAAAGTTTGCAAAATGACAAGTTAAAGACCGACCGAGTCCGACAAATGCGAAGCGCCCATAACTGTAAAGCGGTACTTGCTAAGCGCTGTTGGAAACTCGTAATTTATACGCATTTAACCTGTTGTATTCTTCGTTATCTGTACTACAATGCATTAACGAAAAAGCCCCGAGGGGCTTAATAAAGCGACATAATGGCTAGCGCTAGAACCAAAAAAGCACCCTCCTGAGTGCTACAATGTTGCGTGCAGTTGGGTATCATTATGCAAAGTTTGCGGTTCTTTTCTTCTTAGAGGAAATGACTGCATTTGCGAATCCATGTCTTGAATCTTTTCTCTCCAGGTTTGGGTCTGTGTCACATTAGCATTAAAAATAATAATAATGAAAACAGATTTCGAAGTTAATGAATACCACAACCTGAAAAAGCCGCCCTAAATTGAACGAAAAAAATCCTCGCAGCAAGATTATATTCCCGTAAACAGCCCTTTATCTTCTGTGAAGCATCCCGAATTGTATGCCAATTTATTCGCTTTCGCCACACATTATTCTATTTGTAAACAACATGCTTACATTTTAAGACGACCGTCTTTAGGAAGGCGTTCTTTATCTCTGAAATGTATTTTGTATCTACGTAGACCATAAAATTTGCGGATGCAATTTTCTGTTAAGCCCGTAAAATAATGCAATGGAGAAGCTTCAAAATCCAGTCCACCTTTCTTGCTTTTATTTAGAGGTGACAATCTATTTTTCGTAAGCCATTTCGCATGACTGACACGAACTGAAGATTAAATCACAAATGTGTCAGTTTACTTAATCACTGTAGAATTGTCCTTTCATCTCAATGCGATAGATGAAATTCGTACTCTTTGTCGACAACCCTGCAAGGGGCAGCGGCGTTTCAATTTGTTACTTAGGTTATGAACCGTTAAGGCAGCAAACACCGAACCTTCTTCAGTTGAATATGTGTTTGATAAGCTTTAAAACCCTCAGAACTTGGAATATTTTTTTCGGCTTCTTCTTCTAACCTCAAAATGTGATTAGGTTGCAACTCCGTAATACTTTAATTTCCTACGGTAAATACCTCGTTAAAAATTCAAATTAACGCCAGCTATTATTATTATTATTATTATTATTATTATTATTGGAAGCCAAAACCATCACAGAAATTCATGAAATAACATTCGATGCATCAAAATTCTCTTTGACCTTAACCTTCAGCAAAGGAATCAGACTGGACCTAGATCGGCTGCTGTTAGCTTACAGATCCATGCTTTATAAATACTATGGGAACAATAGCGACACCATTCAAATGTCTTCGTTGGGTTTCCCTCGTCAATCTGCATGACTTAAAGTGTACATGAATCGAAAATTAACTTCCATATATTTTTTTACGTTTTTAGATAACTTATAATCTCCATATTTCATTTTCAATCGTTTCCCTCCTTTTTGTGACAAGGCTTGATTATTTGTAAGGGTTCCAAAATTCTCGCCGTGGCCTGAAATTTGAGACATTAGGGCTGTTTACACGAGAGAAAATAAGCCGCGGCTTACTCTGGCCGCGGCTTACATAAGACGCGAAAGGAACCATTTATACAATTAAAAACTCCTAGGCCAGGATAAGCTGCAGCTTGAGAAAGCCGTGAGCGTAGATGTTGTACCATTTATACGGAGTGTTCGCGTCTTATGTAAGCCGTGGCCAGAGTAAGCCGCGGCTTATTTTCTCTCGTATAAACGGCCCTATTATGGCGCGGCCAAAAGGTCTCTGTGACGTCTTTCATGTGTAATGTTCAAGCGTGAAACACGGCTGAGAAGGTGAAAAAGCTGAAACCTGGAACGTTTTGCGCAGCTGGCGGCCCCGGTCAGAGTGAATCTTGTTAGTTCTCCGACATTTCTATTCCACGGAACTCTCAAAAACAGAGTGAAGCACTCGACTGAGTACACACGAATGACGTCACGTCTATTTATCAGCCCCCAGGTCTTTGTCTAGAATTTTATTTAGAAAGGCCCAACGTTCGCCGCATTTTAAAACTAAGTTCCTGCTACTTTAGTAAATATTTTCCCCTCAAAATGTTTCTAAAAACACCAATTTTCATATGCATTGGGAAAAAAATACTGGCTTTGAAATTTCGATTTTGTGCACTTTAACGCCAGTAATGTTGTACTGTGCCTTTTACTGCTAGTCTAACTTCTTTGATCATAAAATAATAAAGAATAGGGTTCAATGTCGAGTTTAAGTATACAAGCGTTAGTGAGGCAAACCAAATGATGTCCGCAGTCAATCTCTGCCATCTGTTCACTGCAATCAATGCAGACGAAGTATAGAATGGAACGTAACAAACGACCAATGTAAACTGCAGCGATGCTACACTAGAAACTGTCTTTTTGTATCTTGTTATGTTAAGCGCAGTTCCACCATTGGTGGCTTGTACTTGATGAACAAGGTCTTGAACTTTAGTGTGACGTTTTCGAAGGGCGAAGAAGATCTTGGTGTAGGAGAACACTGAGACCATTACACATAGTATTGAATATACGATACCGGCTCTGTAGGTGATATCTTGATTCCAAAAGGAGTACGTAAACCCACCTGATACTCCAGTCAACCAAAGGCACATTATGACCGCGCGAACACGTCTTAAAGTTACAACGTGTTTGTAATTTTTCCCCAACAACAAAACGAGAAGTCTATCAACACTGATGGCTGTCCATGTAGAGATCGATACACCACACAGAATAAATCCTGAAAAGTTTGCGGCTTCTACAAGGTAATACAACAGTTTAAAGTTCATCCTTGTCACAGCGTTCAGCAAATAGGTTACGAAGAGTGGCTGTGTAATAAGACCAACGAAAAGATCAGTGACTGCTAAGCATCGAAATAACAGTGTTGCTGGCTGTTGAAGGGTACAGCTTTTACGAAGGGAAACTAGGATCAATGCATTGCAGAGAGATGCCGAGATGGCGAGGAAAATGTTTAAAGCTGCAAGAAAAACGGCGATGTCTGGTGGTAACGAGCTTGCCTGTCTCAACGCTCTTTTCAAGCGTTCATCTTCTGTAATGTTCTCCATCAGTTTTGGCGGTCAGGTTTTCCGATATAAGTTGACACTACCGCATATATTATTGCATTGCTTCCCAAAGTTATTGACAGCTTAATTATCAACTGCTCACGGTCACTCATTCTATTGACAGATCATAAGCACCATCGAATCATAAGCACCATCGATAGGAAAAAGACTAGTCTCCTTTGAAGCCGCTCGGGTCGAAGTCACGACTAGAAAAAGACATGTTCCTTTCGAAACACTTACAAATGGCTACTGACACGATAGCCGTTTGAAGCTGTCCCACATTTTGTTTTGTTTTTAATTTATTCATGTCTACCAAAGTATTTTTTGTTTTTCTTTGCCCGTTTAATGAAAATAATTTGAATAAACCTGAAAGCAAAAATTCAAATTCAAATACGAAGCTAGTCAATCAGCTTACTCTTCGGCCGGTAGACCCTTAAAGAAATCAATCACTCAATTCTGAATTTCTTTCTGGAGCCGCAAGTTATTGACACAGACATATCTTTTAGCAATCGCATTATCGCTTTCTTTACCTCGACCTCTTAACAAACATGTAGTGATTAACATTGTGCTTTAACAAAAGTGCATAAAAATTTCATGAAGCGCTAAAAATCTCATTTAATGTCGTCTTCAAGGCGTGAGTGCTTGCGCGTTAGCGTGCGTGCATACCTGCGTTAGTGAGTGAGTGAGCAAGCGATTGAAGCAGAGACAGCTGCTTTACCATGATGGGTGGGGATGGAAGGAGGAAGTTTAGGTCATAAAACACGGAAGTTCCATCAAAAAGTTCATTTGATTCAGCGGATTGAGATCACATCAAAATCTCATTCGAAACTCGGCTTGCTTGGTCAAGAACGTCAAGTAGATGGTTGTGCAAGGAGATTCAATGGTTCTCAAAGAAAAAAAAAAAGGCAATTAGTTGACAACATCAAAACTAGAACGAATTCGAAAGTACGAGAAGTGACCAACTCTCTTTTGCCGCTTTAGTGCTGTTTCCAACAACCACAACAGAGCATCTGTTTTGCCGTGGCTTTCACAGATTGTCTCACTTGCGATATTTTCCAGCAATACAGAATCGGGTTGAGAGAAGAATTTAAATAAGCCAAAGTTAGTACAGGGATCCACGCGACATCAGCAACTATTCCATTCCATCCAGTTGTCGTTATTATTATAACACAAACAATGGGATACGGAGCATAGCAAGCAGCCAGCGCTAACTGTACCCACCCTATGCTGGAAACTGTCTTCCTGTATCTTTCTATATTCAATGGAGTTCCTCCTCCGCTTCCTTGTTCCAACTGGATGTGGTTTTGAACTTGAGCTTGATGTTGGCGAAGTGTGACGAAGATCTTCGTGTAAGAGAAAACCGAGATGATGACACAAATTGCAATGTAAGCAATGCCTAAAGTTATAGCTGCGAGGGGACTGAAAATGGCTATACATCCAGCTGCAATGCTATCAATCCAAAAGAAGATTATCGCTTGCCTAACTCGCTTCAAAGTCACTAATTGCTGATACCGTAGTCCCAATTTGAGGGCAAGCAGTCTGTCCACGCTTATTGCGGTGGATGTGGCGAGCGATACCCCACACAAAATAATGCCTGATGTATCCCCAACTACTTTCAGGTAGTAAACGATCTTTGTGTTTTTCCTCGTGATAGTGCTCAGCAAGCCATGAACGAAGAGCGGCTGTGTAAGAACACCGACACAAAGATCAGTAAATGCCAGACAACGAAATAACAGTTTTCTCGGTAGTTGAATATTGGACACCTTCTGAAGAGCAACAAGGATCATAACATTGCCAAGAGTTGCTGAGATGGAAAAAAAAATGTTTAAAGCTGCGCAAAATTTAGCCACGGTTGTTGGCAATGCACCTGTGAAGTTTCCAACCATAGTAGAGATATCCATGATTGTTGAAACATTCAACTTTAAAGCTTACAAGACGGCGTTTATCTAGATGTCATCACAAGAGCTACTCAGCTTTCGTTGATCTCACGTTTTTAATTACCTGTGAGTCAATACCTCATTAAATTAAAATTCAACATATCGGTGATATTGGTGCGATTAACTGTGCTGTTCAAGCCAGGTTTTGCCATATCAAATGTCTTGCGTTTGACATATTGTACGAAAACATTTGATAACACAAATGAAGAAAGGTCAGGTTTCTCCAATTCACTTTTCTATAATGTGAAGCAAGTAAGTCAGCATGCTGCCATGTTTTGCGCTTATGGAATATTACAAATAATTTTTAAACTGCATGTTCAGCTGCCACGTATTGATATTGGCATATATTAACTTTGTCGTCGATTTTTTTTATTTAATTTTGTTTTCTTTCAATCGCTTCTTTCTATCAAGAAAGTTATGATCAACTTGTCAAACAATCTTCAAACGTGAAGCATAAT
Organism: Pachyseris speciosa; assembly: GCA_016490735.1. Lineage (NCBI taxonomy): Eukaryota > Metazoa > Cnidaria > Anthozoa > Scleractinia > Pachyseridae > Pachyseris > Pachyseris speciosa. The sequence goes on along the minus strand of JAEMWC010000459.1, from coordinate 220,972 downwards.
CTTTCGACCAAACAGCATAATAATTGATGATGATTATTATTATAACGATAACGCGGAAACTGAACGATTCAAAGTGGCGGCTCAAGAACAGTCCTTGAGAAAAAACGGTGAAAGAATTAAATCGAAAAACAGCGGAGACTACCAGCTATATTTCATTAGCATAAATGTAGTGGCGTTCTATCATGAATGCCGTTCTCTGATTGGTTCTCTGATTACTCTACTCGCTATCAATTTAACAATTAAAGTATGAGCTCGAGATTTCTCTCACGTGATAGCTGATGAGGGCGCAGCCCGAATCACCTATCACGCATAGAAATCGAGAGCGAATAATGTAATTGTTTTAATATATATCTACTAGTCGTTCAAACCTAAACAAGTAAGTTATCTAATTCCTCCCCGCAGACAACACAGACAACCTTTACTCACTATCTATCACAGAATATATAGATAACGAGTAGCGTAGCCAATCAGAGAACGGCATTCATAATAGAACGCAAGCAGATTTATACTAATCTGTGATAGATAGTGAGTAACGGTTGCTAATAAAATGGCGGCCGCCTCTTCTCGTTTTCTAGGTGAGGAGGATTTAGCTACAGATAATTTACTTGTTTAATTTTTAACGACTAAGTGATTCGGGCCGCGCCCTAACCAGCTATCACGCGATAGAAATATCGAGCTCGCAATTTAGGGCCTGTTCCCTAACCGAGCTACTCTGGGAGGTTCAACTTTTCATACGTTTCTTTCGAAAATGCGTTGCGTCGTCTACATGCTAGACAGGGTAGTCCGCCTTCCCGGGACACCCTGTCTACTTGCCCGCGGCACCCTTCTAGGCGGGCTAGCTTTTTGCTGTAAGCGGCTCGTACTGGGTTGTCCCTGCGAGCCGAGGTGAGTAGACCGTGAAAGCAGCGGTATATTACAGGTCAGCTTTTGAAGTTAACTGCCACTGGTGACAACGATCATCATCATCATCATCATCATCATCATCATCATCATCATCATCATCATCATCGCCGTCATCGTCGTCGTCGTCGTCGTTACCCTTAAAAAAGTTTCTTTTGTCCGCCATCTTGTTGTTGTACCTCGCAACCGCTCAAAAGATAGCCCACTGACTATCCCGCTTAGGTGAGTTGCATGTAAAGGCGGGCTATGTTTTAACCCTCCTAGCCGGTAACTCGGTCAGGCGGGACACCATCCCTCCATGTAAACAGGCCCTTCATTGCGGTTAAGTAGAGTTTCATTTTCTCTTGGTATATTTGTAAAGTGTACTGCGCTATCTCAAAAGGAATGTTAGACGTGGAGGCCGGATTGAGTTTCTCAGATTATTCATTGAGATCGCAGTGGGAAGAAGACAGCAGCGAACTGCTATGATCACAAGCCCGATCCGGTTTGCGATTCAGAAAAGTACAAACTGTTATGGGATTTCGAGATACACTGATTAGACACAGACGAACGCAAAGACAGCTATGAGCCATATATGCTACTTCTGAATAAGAAAGATAAATCTTGCCTTATCATCGACGTTGGCTACCCCTTTGACACAAGGGTGCCCAGTAAAGGGAAAAAAAAGGAAAAGAAGAGAAGAGAACAGAAAAGAAAAGAAAAGAAAAGAAAGGAAGAGAGAAGACAATAAAAGAAAATATGAAGAATTATCATGAGTCAGAAATAAATACATACGGTAATGAGGTTAAAAGTGTCCTGCGCGGTCTTAACCTTTTAAGGCCCAGTGTTCAAGAACGCCCACGCTCTCAAATTTAGACCTGATTATTATGGTATGTTTATAGTGTCAACCAGTATCTGCTATAGGCTTTAAGAGCCAATACACTGGCAATAACCTTCGTTTCCCGTTCCATATCATTATTTATTTTCGAGCAAAACCAAAATTGGCCGTCTTATGCACCCTGGAGCAAAATTTTTTAATTCAAAATCTCCTTTGGAAAACAAAATACCCTAATGAGAGCAAACCTTGATCTCATGACTAAGCATTTATCTCCATTTTTGCCTCTCACGCCTGCAGTGAGTCGAGCATCAGCCATTTGATTCGAGCCACTTTTGAAAGCCTCTTTTTTTCTCTTTGGCGCCCGGATTGCATTCTGGGAGGTTTGGATACCACGGCGAAATGAAATTTCCCGCCATCTTCATTTTGTAGAGTTTTTATAAGTATCAAGCCATCCGGACCTACTGGTAAAATATGGTACGCGTTGTGTTCTTTGCAGGTTAAATCTCGCCAAAATTACCTTGCTAGGTCCAAGAATCCATCACAGAACGGCTAGAGAGATGAAATACACTTCTGAGCTGCCATGACTCGACACGACAACTTTTGGCGTCTCTGTCGTTGTGAAATTATCTCTCACCTTCAGAGGTTGCCTTTACTCTCCATTCTAGCTTAATGATGCCAGCCCTGGAGCTTCTGCAGTGAAAATTAGCTCGAAAACACACTTATAAACCTAGTACCTACCGATTACAACTCGTTACGGTCACGAGCAAAACAACAACGGCTCAAATTGGTGACGTCACAATAAAACTTGAGTCCGGTATTCCAGAGCAGCAAACGTTCCAAGTGAGACCTTCATATAGGGTATCTGGATCCCTTTCAACTATTTGCATCGAGAAAATTGCCGAAAGAGCTCAAAGAATTTGGGTCTTCAGAAGGGTTAAGATAAGTGACATGAATGCATAATAAGAAATTATTTCTCCAGGGAATGAAAATTGTACAGTAAGAAAAGTATACTGTGTTCACCTTGAAAACATGCATGCTTGTTATTTTGCTGTCGTCGAGGTAATATTCTGTATTTTATTATAGAAATTTTCTTTTATGTTTGTTGTAGTATTCTGGTCTTCCGTTTTTCGCTCTCGTGTTTTGCTGTTTGTGCTGTCTCGTGGTAGTTTGCTGCCGGAGTCTTTTGCTGTCGCTCTTGCTATTTCGCTCTCTGTATTTTTCTGTCTTGTTTTCCTGTTGTTTGTTTGTTTGTATATTTTGCTATCTTATTTGCTGTCGTCAAAGTTTGGGTTTCTTTTTATTTGCCTGCTATTTTTGTAAGGGTTATTTTTAATGCGAATTTTGGTTACTTATTGACTGTCCATTGCACAGAAGGTATTTCACGTGATCACGCCACCCTCATTAGCCCCGAGGGGCTTAATAAAGCGACATAATGGCTAGCGCTAGAACCAAAAAAGCACCCTCCTGAGTGCTACAATGTTGCGTGCAGTTGGGTATCATTATGCAAAGTTTGCGATCCTTTTCTTCTTAGAGGAAATTACTGCATTTGCGAATCCATGTCTTGAATCTTTTCTCTCCAGGTTTGGGTCTGTGTCACATTAGCATTAAAAAAAAATATTAACGAAAACAGATTTCGAAGTTAATGAATACCACAACCTGAAAAAGCCGCCCTAAATTGAACGAAAAAAATCCTCGCAGCAAGATTATATTCCCGTAAACAGCCCTTTGTCTTCTGTGAAGCATCCCAAATTGTATGCCAATTTATTCGCTTTCGCCACACATTATTCTATTTGTAAACAACATGCTTACAGTTTAAGACGGCCGTCTTTAGGAAGGCGTTCTTTATCTCTGAAATGTATTTTGTATCTACGTAGACCATAAAATTTGCGGATGCAATTTTCTGTTAAGCCCGTAAAATAATGCAATGGAGAAGCTTCAAAATCCAGTCCACCTTTCTTGCTTTTATTTAGAGGTGACAACCTATTTTTCGTAAGCCATTTCGCATGACTGACACGAACTGAAGATTAAATCACAAATGTGTCTGTTTACTTAATCACTGTAGAATTGTCCTTTCATCTCAATGCGATAGATGAAATTCGTACTCTTTGTCGACAACTCTGCAAGGGGCAGCGGCGTTTCAATTTGTTACTTAGGTTATGAACCGTTAAGGCAGCAAACACCCAACCTTCTTCAGTTGAATATGTGTTTGATAAGCGTTAAAACCCTCAGAACTTGGAATATTTTTTTCGGCTTCTTCTTCTAACCTCAAAATGTGATTAGGTTGCAACTCCGTAATACTTTAATTTCCTACGGTAAATACCTCGTTAAAAATTCAAATTAACGCCAGCTATTATTATTATTATTATTATTATTATTATTATTGGAAGCCAAAACCATCACAGAAATTCATGAAATAACATTCGATGCATCAAAATTCTCTTTGACCTTAACCTTCAGTAAAGGAATCAGACTGGACCTAGGTCGGCTGCTGTTAGCTTACAGATCCATGCCTTATAAATACTATGGGAACAATAGCGACACCATTCAAATGTCTTCGTTGGGTTTCCCTCGTCAATCTGCATGACTTAAAGTGTACATGAATCGAAAATTAACTTCCATATATTTTTTTACGTTTTTAGATAACTTATAATCTCCATATTTCATTTTCAGTCGTTTCCCTTCTTTTTGTGACAAGGCTTGATTATTTGTAGGGGTTCCAAAATTCTCGCCGTGGCCTGAAATTTGAGACATTAGGGCTGTTTACACGAGAGAAAATAAGCCGCGGCTTACTCTGGCCGCGGCTTACATAAGACGCGAAAGGAACCATTTATACCAGTAAAAACTCCTAGGCCAGGATAAGCCGCAGCTTGAGAAAGCCGTGAGCGTAGATTTTGTACCATTTATACGGAGTGTTCGCGTCTTATGTAAGCCGTGGCCAGAGTAAGCCGCGGCTTATTTTCTCTCGTATAAACGGCCCTATTATGGCGCGGCCAAAAGGTCTCTGTGACGTCTTTCATGTGTAATGTTCAAGCGTGAAACACGGCTGAGAAGGTGAAAAAGCTGAAACCTGGAACGTTTTGCGCAGCTGGCGGCCCCGGTCAGAGTGAATCTTGTTAGTTCTCCGACATTTCTATTCCACGGAACTCTCAAAAACAGAGTGAAGCACTCGACTGAGTACACACGAATGACGTCACGTCTATTTATCAGCCCCCAGGTCTTTGTCTAGAATTTTAGTTAGAAAGGCCCAACGTTCGCGCATTTTAAAAACAAGTTCCTGCTACTTTAGAAAATATTTTCCCCTCAAAATGTTTCTAAAAACACCAATTTTCATATGCATTGGGAAAAAATGCTGGCTTTGAAATTTCGATTTTGTGCACTTTAACGCCAGTAATGTTGTATTGTGCCTTTTACTACTAGTCTAACTTCTCTGATCATAAAATAATAAAGAATCGGGTTCAATGTCGAGTTTAAGTATACAAGCGTTAGTGAGGCAAACCAAATGATGTCCGCAGTCAATCTCTGCCATCTGTTCACTGCAATCAATGCAGACGAAGTATAGAATGGAACGTAACAAATGACCAATGTAAACTGCAGCGATGCTACACTAGAAACTGTCTTTTTGTATCTTGTTATGTTAAGCGCAGTTCCACCATTGGTGGCTTGTACTTGATGAACAAGGTCTTGAACTTGAGTGTGACGTTTTCGAAGGGCAAAGAAGATCTTGGTGTAGGAGAACACTGAGACCATTACACATAGTATTGAATATACGATCCCTGTTCCGTAGGTGATGTCTTGATTCCAAAAGGAGTACGTAAACGCACCTGAAACTCCAGTCAACCAAAGGCACATTATGAACGCGCGAACACGTCTTAAAGTTACAACTTGTTTGTACTTTGTCCCCAACAACAAAACAAGAAGTCTGTCGACACTGATGGCTGTCCATGTAGAGATCGATACACCACACAGAATAAATCCTGAAAAGTTTGCGGCTTCTACAATGTAATAAAACAGTTTAAAGTTCATCCTTGTCACAGCGTTCAGCAAATAGGTTACGAAGAGTGGCTGTGTAATAAGACCGACGAAAAGATCAGTGACTGCTAAGCATCGAAATAACAGTGTTGCTGGCTGTTGAAGGGTACAGCCTTTATGAAGGGCAACTTTGGATCAAGGCTTTGCAGAGAGATGCCGAGATGGCGTGGAAAATGTTTAAAGCTGCAAGAAAAACGGCGATGTCTGGTGGTAACGAGCTTGCCTGTCTCAACGCTCTTTTCAAGCGTTCATCTTCTGTAATGTTCTCCATCAGTTTTGCCGGTTAGGTTTTCCAATATAAGTTGACACTACCGCATATATCATTGCATTGCTCCCCAAAGTTGTTGACAGCACAATTATCACCTGCTCACGGTCACTCTTTTTATTGTAAGATCATAAGCACCATCGATAGGAAAAAGACTAGTCTCCTTTGAAGCCGCTCGGGCCGAGGTCACGACTAGAAAAAGACATGTTCCTTTCGAAACACTTACAAATGGCTACTGATACGATAGCCGTTTAAAGTGGTCCCGCCATTGTTTTGTTGTTGATTTATTCATTTCTGCCAAAGTATTTTTTGTTCTTCTTAGCCAGTTTAATGAAAACAATTTGAATAAAGTATATATCTGAAAGCAAAAAAATAAATTTCAAATACGAAGATAGTCAATCCGCTTTCTCTTCTGCCGGTAGACCCTTGAAGAAATGAATCATTCAATTCTGAATTTCTCTCTGGAGCCGCAAGTTATTGACACAGACATTTAGCAATCGCATTAGCACTGTCTTTAAACATTTAGTGATTAACATTGTGCTTTAACAAAAGTGCATAAAAATTTCATGAAGGGCTGAAATAAACTCCAGTTATGAATCTCATTTAATGTCGCCTTCAGGCGCCAAACAATTTGTGGGGGAGGGAGAGAGAAAGATAGAAATAATGGGAAGAAAGTTTGAGTACGGGAGTGAGTGACTGCGTGTACGCGTGAGTGCGTGTGCCCGAGCGTGCGTGCTTGCCTCCGTTGGTGAGTGAGTGAGCGATTGAAGCAGAGACAGCTGCTTTACCATGATGGGTGGGGATGGAAGGAGGAAGGTTAGGTGAGAAAACACGGAAGTTCCATCAAAAAGTTCATTTGAATCAGCGGATTGAGATTACATCAAAATCTCTTTCGAAACTCGGCTTGCTTGGTCAAGAACATCAAGTAGATGGTTGTGCAAGTAGATTCAATGGTTCTCAAAGAAAAAAAGAAGGCAATTAGTTGACAGCATCAAAACTAGAGCGAATTCGAAAGTACGAGAAGTGACCAACTCTCTTTTGTCGCTTCAGTGCTGTTTTGAACAACCACAACAGAACATCTGTTTTCCCGTGGCTTTCACAGCTTGTCGTACCTGCGTTATTTTCCAGCAATACAGAATCGGGTTGAGAGAAGAATTTAAATAAGTTAAAGTTAGTACAGGTATCCACGCGACATCAGCAACTATTCCATTCCATCCAGTTGTCGTTATTATTATAACACAAACAATGGGATACGGAGCATAGCAAGCAGCCAACGCTAACTGTACCCACGCTATGCTGGAAACTGTCTTCCTGTATCTTTCTATATTCAATGGAGTTCCTCCTCCGCTTCCTTGTTCCAACTGGATGTGGTTTTGAACTTGAGCTTGATGTTGGCGAAGTGTGGCGAAGATCTTCGTGTAAGAGAAAACCGAGATGATGACACAAATTACAATGTAGACAATGCCTAAAGTTATAGCTGCGAGGGGACTGAAAATGGCTATACATCCAGCTGCTATGCTATCAATCCAAAAGAAGATTATCACTTGCCTAACTCGCTTCAAAGTCACTAATTGCTGATACCTTGGTCCCAATTTGAGGGCAAGCAGTCTGTCCACGCTTATTGCGGTGGATGTGGCGAGCGATACCCCACACAAAATAATGGCTGATGTATCCCCAACTACTTTCAGGTAGTGAACGATCTTTGTGTTTTTCCTCGCAATAGTGCTCAGCAAGCCATGGACGAAGAGTGGCTGTGTAAGAACACCGACACAAAGATCAGTGAATGCCAGACAACGAAATAACAGTTTTCTCGGTAGTTGAATATTGGACACCTTCTGAAGAGCAACAAGGATCATAAAATTGCCAAGAGTTGCCGCGATGGAAAGAAAAATGTTGAAAGCTGCGCAAAATTTAGCCACGGTTGTTGGCAATGCGCCTGTGAAGTTTCCAACCATAGTAGAGATATCCATGATTGTTGAAACATTCAACTTTAAAGCTTACAAGACGGCGTTTATCTAGATACCATCGCAAGAGCTACTCAGCTTTCGATGATCTCACGTTTTTAATTACCTGTGAGTCAATACCTCATTAAATTAAAATTCAACATATCGGTGATATTGGTGCGATTAGCTGTGCTGTTCAAGCCAGGTTTTGCCATATCAAATGTCTTACGTTTGATATATTGTACGAAAACATTTGATAACACAAATGAAGAAAGGTCAGGTTTCTCCAATTCACTTTTCTATAATGTGAAGCAAGTAAGTCAGCATGGTGCCATATTTTGCGCTTATGGAATATTACAAATAATTTTTAATCTGCATGTTCAGCTGCCACGTATTGATATTGGCATATATTAAGTTTGTCGTCGATTTTTTTTATTTGATTTTGTGTTATTTCAATCGCTTCTTTCTATCAAGAAAGTAATGATCAACTTGTCAAACAATCTTCAAACGTGAAGCATTATCTTTCGACCAAACAGTATAATAATTGGTGATGATTATTATTATAACGATAACGGGGAAACTGAACGATTCACAGTGGCGGCTCAAGAACAGTCCTTGAGAACAAACGGTGAAAGAATTAAATCGAAAAACAGCGGAGACTACCAGCTATATTTCATTAGCATAAATGTAGTGGCGTTCTATCATGAATGCCGTTCTCTGATTGGTTCTCTGATTACTCTACTCGCTATCAATTTAACAATTAAAGTATGAGCTCGAGATTTCTCTCACGTGATAGCTGATGAGGGCGCAGCCCGAATCACCTATCACGCATAGAAATCGAGAGCGAATAATGTAATTGTTTTAATATATATCTACTAGTCGTTCAAACCTAAACAAGTAAATTATCTAATTCCTCCCCGCAGACAACACAGACAACCGTTACTCACTATCTATCACAGAATATATAGATAACGAGTAGCGTAGCCAATCAGAGAACGGCATTCATAATAGAACGCAAGCAGATTTATACTAATCTGTGATAGATAGTGAGTAACGGTTGTTAACAAAATGGCGGCCGCCTCTTCTTGTTTTCTAAGTGAGGAGGTGATTTACATAATTTACTTGTTTAATTTTGAACGACTAGTAGATTTATACTAAAACAACGAAATTATTAGCTGGTTTTGAACTTGAGCTTGATGTTGGCGAAGTGTGACGAAGATCTTCGTGTAAGAGAAAACCGAGATGATGACACAAATTACAATGTAGACAATGCCTAAAGTTATAGCTGCGAGGGAACTGAAAATGCATGGCTATACATCCAGCTGCAATGCTATCAGTCCAAAAGAAGATTATCGCTTGCCTAACTCGCTTCAAAGTCACTAATTGCTGATACCTTAGTCCCAATTTAAGGGCAAGCAGTCTGTCCACGCTTATTGCGGTGGATGTGGCGAGCGATACCCCACACAAAATAATGCTTGATGTATCCCCAACTACTTTTGGGTAGTAAACGATTGTTGTGTTTTCCTCGCAATAGTGCTCAGCAGGCCATGAACGAAGAGTGGCTGTGTAAGAACACCGACACAAAGATCAGTGAATGCCAGACAACGAAATAACAGTTTTCTCGGTAGTTGAATATTGGACACCTTCTGAAGAGCAACAAGGATCATAAAATTGCCAAGAGTTAACGCGATGGAAAAAAAAAATGTTTAAAGCTGCGCAAAATTTAGCCACGGTTGTTGGCAATGCACCTGTGAAGTTTCCAACCATAGTAGAGATATCCGTGATTGTTGAAACATTGCACTTTAAAGCTTACAAGACGGCGTTTATCTAGGTATCGTCGCAAGAGCTCCTCAGCTTTCATTGATCTCACGTTTTTAATTACCTGTGAGTCAATACCTCATTAAAATTAAAATTCAACATATCGGTGATATAGGCATAGGTGCGATTAGCTGTGCTGTTCAAGCCAGGTTTTGCCATATCAAATGTCTTACGTTTGACATATTGTACGAAAACTTTTGATAACACAAATGAAGAAAGGTCAGGTTTCTCCAATTCACTTTTCTATAATGTGAAACAAGTAATTTTGCGCTTATGGAATATTACAAATAATTTTTAATCTGCATGTTCAGCTGCCACGTATTGATATTGGCATATATTAACTTTGTCGTCGATTTTTTTTATTTGATTTTGTATTATTTCAATCGCTTCTTTCTATCAAGAAAGTAATGATCAACTTGTCAAACAATCTTCAAACGTGAAGCATTATCTTTCGACCAAACAGCATAATAATTGATGATGATTATTATTATAACGATAACAGGGAAACTGAACAATTCACAGTGGCAGCTCAAGAACAGTCCTTGAGAACAAACGGTGAAAGAAATAAATCGAAAAACAGCGGAGACTACCAGCTATATTTCATTAGCATAAATCTACTGGCGTTCTATCATGAATACCGTTCTTTGAATCAGCTATCCCGCATAGAAATCAAGAGCGAATAATCTAATTGTTTTAATAAATATCTACTAGTCGTTCAAAACTAAACAAGTAAATTATTTAATTCCTCTCCGCAGACACTTCGAAAACCCGAAGTAGCGGCCGCGATTTCGTTGACAACCGTTACTCACTATATATCACAGAATATATAGATAACGAGTAGCGTAGCCAATCAGAGAACGGCATTCATAATAGAACGCTAGCAGATTTATACTAATCTGTGATAGATAGTGAGTAACGGTTGGTAATAAAATGGCGGCCGCCTCTTCTCGTTTTCTAAGTGAGGAAGATTTAGATAATTTACTTGTTTAATTTTGAACGACTAAGTGATTCAGGCGGCGCCCTCACCAGCTATCACGCGATAGAAATCTCGAGCTCGCAATTTAGGGCCCGTTTACATAGAGGGGTGGGGTGGGGTGCCCCGGCTAACCGAGCTACTCTGGGAGGGTCAACTTTTCATACGTTTCTTTCGAAAATGCGTTGAAGCGTTTACATGCTAGACAGGGTAGTCCCTTCCCGGGACACCCTGACTACTTGCCCGAGGCACCCTTCTAGGCGAGCTAGCTTTTTGCTGTAAACGGCTCGTACCGGGCTATCCCTGCTAGCCGAAGTGAAAAGACCGTGATAGCAGCGGTCTATTCCGGGTCAGCTTTTGAAGTTAACTGCCACTACTCACAACGATCATCATCATCGGGCTATGTTTTAACCCTCCTAGCCGGTAACTCGGTCAGGCGGGACACCAACACTCCATGTAAACAGGCCCTTTATTGCGGTTAAGTAGAGTTTCATTTTCTCTTGGTATATTTGTAGAGTGTACTGCGCTATCTCAAAAGGAATGTAAGACGTGGAGGCATGATTGAATTTCTCAGATTATTCATTGAGATCGCAGTGGGAAGAAGACAGCAGCGAACTGCTATGATCACAAGCCCGATCCGGTTTGCGATTCAGAAAAGTACAAACTGTTATGGGATTTCGAGGTACACTAATTAGACACAGACGAACGCAAAGACAACTATGAGCCATATATGCTACTTCTGAATAAGAAAGATAAATCTTGCCTTATCATCGACGTTGGCTACTCCTTTGACACAAGGGTGCCCAGAAAATAATAAAAAAGGGAAAAGAAGAGAAGAGAACAGAAAAGAAAAGAAAAGAAAAGAAGAGAATAGACAATGAAAGAAAATATTAAGAATTATCATGAGTTGAAACACGTGATGAAGCACATTTGTGGCAAATGCTGATTGGTACAGGTCATCCCTGCCAATAGTTATTGCTGCACGGGGGACACTAAGGGGATTCAGAAATGGGCTAAGCCATTTGGGTACCCATATTACAACAGCAGGTTTGTTTCCAGCGACAGCGAAGATCATGTGTGAAACATTGGATACTTGAAAACAGGTTAGGCAGGGAAGGCACAGAATGTACAGGGAACCCAGGCCACAGGGTGTGGCCCGGTGTTCTGTAGCATTTCCTGAATGGGCAGTGACTGACAAAGAATACAAATAACGTCACGTATTAAAGAAACAAGTTTAACGGCTAATATCATTCAAAATTATAGCTACAATGTCCATTCAAAAAGCCAGAACAACCAGGGACAAATAAATGATACGTGGTTTATAAATTAGTTTCTTTATAACTTTGCAAAATTAACAGTTAGGACTTAGAATATTGTCTATTTCAAAACACCGCGGATGCCATTATTGAAGAAAAAAAATAATAATAACAGCATTCAATGCCTTATATTGAAACGATTTCGGGTAAAGTACGTTGGAAGATCTTATGAGCAGCAAAAAGGCCCCTGAGATTTAATTATCTTACATATCAAATTATTGCCCTATCTTCACCCATTTGTTAGGCTTTTTACATTATATCCGTGCGCCATTAAGTGATGAAGACATTTAATTAAAAAAAAAACGGCATAAACGTAGGTGGATGGGCTATTATTGCGACAGACTTTGGTCACATCAAAGCTAATTCCAAAGTGCAGGTGCCCAACTCCCTCTTGTCGCTTCAGAAATGTTTACATCTATGTGAGTTTCTGCCTCGTATATTTGTAGCGAAGTTTAAGAAGCTACGTGGAAAAGACCTCATATTATTGAATAATTACAAAAGCCAAATGAAGAATGATCCTCGCAGTTGTGAACGCAATGTATGCAATTGCGAAAAGAAGCCTGAAAAAAATTCAGGACTTCAACGGAGTTTGAACCCGTGACCTCGCGATTACCGGTGCGATGCTCTAACCAACTGAGCTATGAAGCCACTGACGTTGGGAGCAAGCCAATGGTGGGTTCATATGATCCCGTGAAAGAAATGAGTGTGAATGATATATGAAACGAATCATATATGAACTGCCGAAATGAAATCAAATGAAGAATGATCCTCGCAGTTGTGAACGCAATGTATGCAATTGCGAAAAGAAGCCTGAAAAAAAAAATTGCCTTCTTTTAGCAATTGCAGAAATTGCGTTCACAACTGCGAGGATCATTCTTCATTTGATTTTATTTCCGCAGTTCATACATGATTCGTTTCATAAATCATTCACAACTAGAAAAGCGTCAATCACAACGGCGTCTTTATCGAAAACACTTTGCGCATTGTCATCAAAGGCTTCATCGTTTGCAGTGTTCAACAACCACAACAGAGAATCTGTTTTACCATAGCTTTCATGGCTTGTCTTACTAGCGTAATCTTCCAGCAATACAGTATCGGGTTAAGAGAAGAGTTTAAATAAACTAAAGTTAGTACAGATATCCACACGACATCCGCAACCGTTCCGTTCCATCCTGTTATTATTACAACAGAAACAGTGAGATACGGAGTATAACAAACAGCTAATGCTAACTGTATCCACGCTATGCTGGAAACTGTCTTCCTGTATCTCTCAATATTCAGTGGAGTTCCTCCTCCGCTTCCTTGTTCCGGCTGGTTGTGGCTTTGAACTTGAACCTGATGTTGGCGAAGTGTTATGGAGATCTTCGTGTAGGAGAAAGCCGAGATGATGACACAAATTACAATGCTAGGAATGATTATAGTCTTAGCGATAACGGTGTTGAAAATGCTCAGGGATCCAGCTGCAATGCTGCCAAACCAAAATAAGATTATCGCTCGTCTAACTCTCCTTATAGTCACAAATTGCTGATATGTAAGGCCCAATTTCAGAGCGAGGAGTCTGTCCACGCTTATTGTGGTGGTTGTGGTGAGCGATACCCCGCACAATACAATGCCTGATGCATTCCCTACTACTTGAAGGTGATCAACGGTGTGTGTGTTTTTCACAATACTGCTCAGCAAAGCATGAGCTAAGAGCGGCTGTGTAAGAACACCAACACAAAGATCAGTGACTGCTAGACAACGAAATAACAGTTTTCTCGGTGGTTGAATAGACGACACCTTCTGAAGAGCGATAAGTATCATAACATTCCCAAGAGTTGCCGTGATGGAAAGAAAAATGTTTAAAGCAGCACAAAATGCAGCTCCGCCTGTTGATTGGGCAAATGTGAAGTTTCCGATTCCAGTTGTGCTGTCCATGCTTATACGAATATACCACTGACTTTAAAGCTTATAAGACTGCGTTACGCATCATCCCAAGTGTTTCTCAGCTTTCGCTGACACGTGTTTTCAATTACTCATGAGTCGATGCATCATTAAATTAAAATTTAAAATATCGATAATATTGGTGCGATTCAGGTTGCTCAAGCCAAGTTCTTTTCCATATCAAATGCCTTATGTCCGAAATTTTGCAAACATTTCTGTAAGAAAACATTTAATAACGCAGAAAGAAAGAAAGGTCAGGTTTCTCTAATTTACGTTTCTACAATGTGAAGCAAGTAAGTGAACATTGTGCCACATTTCAAGCCTATGGAAATATTGCAAATAATTCTGAATTCGCGTGTTCAGCTGCCAGGTAATGATATTGGCATATTGTCATCTTTGTCATGTTTTATTTTTTTGTGCGCGTGTGTTGTCAATTTTATTTGTCTTACTAAAATCTCTGACCTTCTTTCAAGGATGTACTGATAAACTTGTGAAGCAGTGCTTAAAGATGAAATATTATGGTTAAAATATGGTAAAATTTGCCCGCTCAGGGTAAATTTTCTTTCAAACATTTATTCAATTAAATATGATTATTTGGGGTGTACAGAGTTAGGGTTTCCTTCATATACATAATTTAATTAATTGAAATAAGCCTGTATCCGTAATTGGATCCTTCTTTTGTCATCCGCTAAGTTGACTTCGGTCGTGTATCAGTAATTGATCCTTAGTTGGCTTTGAAATGGAGTTACAGGCTTCCCCTGCCCTGTCACCTTGAAAGTAAAATTTTCCGGGATACCACGTCTTCGATCACGTAAATCACATCTTCGATTGCCGTGTTGCCAGCATGGTTGTCCTGATGGTGTAGTGGTCATCATACCCGACTAGTATACGGGCTACATAACACTGGGAACAGAAATCAGCACAGGAATCGAACCTGGGTCTCCAGATTACCGGTCGGATGCCTTAACCACTAGGCCACTGAACCAACCACACTGGGAACACATATTTTTACTGTACAACACATACACAGTTTCATCTCTATATCTGCACCTCTTGTTGGTTATTGGTTTGCATAAGTCTTTCACTTATTCTCTCCCCCTCTACAATATTTAAGCCTTTCGGATCATTACTAGCCTTTGTAATTGTAAAATTCCTCTGCTAAATGTGTAATGTTATGTAAGTGTTATTGATTTCGGAATATTACCACTCTTTGTAATTAATGGCTTCTTTTCATCGGAACTTGTAAATCGTCGCTGTAAAGTATGTAGTGTTACGTAAGACCTACACCTGCACTTGTATAAAATGCTTCGTAAGAGCCTTGTAAACCACATGCTGTAAAACTGATGAAGGTCTAAGAGCGAAACGTTTTGTAAATACATTTTAATTTTTTAGCCTCCAAAAGTTGTCCGTCCTCTGACCTTTTTTAATTATATATATATATATATATATATATATATATATATATATATATATATATATATATATATATATATATATATGGTACCCAAAGTGTGCGAGAAAATTTGCTTATGATGTCAACTTACGACCGTCCTTTTCGTACGTCCTCCATGTATGCCAAGTCACAAGTCACATTCGGGATGTGATTCGAGACCGTTCTTTTTGCGCTTTTTTTCTGGAAGTCATGAGAAAAAACAAACAAACAAACTGAATACAAATTAAGAAGAAACTTATGATCGATATCTTTTAGAGGTATCGGCATTGTATTTTAAAAGCCCATTTTTTTTTTAATTTATTAAAGGAAAAAATTCAAACTCGAGGGGAATAAAGCCGATCAAATGCATGTGAAGTTGTCTCAAAATCAGCCAGAAAGTTCTCAAAAATTAGTTTTGCCGTCTAACTTTGATAAATCTTTGAGTTTTTTTTTCTTGTTTGAACTGGTAAGAATAAGCTTTTGGATGTTTTGGCTGGCTGTGCAGATCTAGATGTCTGCGAGGGAAATTGTCTTTTAAAGGGAAACAGTGGCGTTATAACATTAATACCTCAAATTGCTCCAAACCTTGCACAGAATCTAGATAAATATCTTTTTGTAATTTTCTTGACAGCTTTTCTTTAACAACTTTCTGTCAGATTTTGAGACATTCACATGCATAATAATAATGATGATGATGATGATGACGATGATGATAATTATAACGATAACAGGGAAACTGAAGGATACACAGTGGGGGCTCAAGAACAGTCCTTGAGGACAAACGGTGAATTAATTAAACCGAAAAACAGCGGAGACTATCAGCTATATTTCATTAGCATAAATCTACTGGCGTTCTATCATGAATGCCTTTCTCTGAATCAGCTATCGCTCATACAAATCGAGAGCGAATAATCTAATTGTTTTAATAAATAACTACTAGTCGTTCAAAACTAAACAAGTAAATTATTTAATTCCTCCCCGCAGACACTTCGAAAACCCGAAGCAGCGGCCGCGATTTCGTTGACAACCGTTACTCATTATAGATCACAGAATATATAGATAACGAGTAGCGTAGCCAATCGGAGAACGGCATTCCTAATAGAACGCAAGCAGATTTATACTAATCTGTGATAGATAGTGAGTAACGGTTGCTAATAAAATGGCGGCCGCCTCTTTCTCGTTTTCTAGGTGAGGAGGATTTAGATAATTTACTTGTTTAATTTTGAACGACTAAGTGATTCAGGCGGCGCCCTCACCAGCTATCACGCGATAGAAATCTCGAGCTCGCAATTTAGCGGGGGTGGCCCGGCTAACCGAGCTACTCTGGGAGGGTCAACTTTTCATACGTTTCTTTCGAAAATGCGTTGAAGCGTTTACATGCTAGACAGGGTAGTCCCTTCGCGGGACACCCTGACTACTTGCCCGAGGCACCCTTCTAGGCGAGCTAGCTTTTTGCTGTAAACGGCTCTTGCCAGGTTATCCCTGCTAGCCGAGGTGAACAGACCGTGAAAGCAGCGGTCTATACCAGGTCAGCTTTTGAAGTTAACTGCCGCTGGTGACAATGATCATCCTATCGGGCTATGTTTTAACCTTTCTAGCCGGTAACTCGGTCAGGTGGGACACCATCCCTCCATGTAAACAGGCCCTTTATTGCGGTTAAGTAGAGTTTCATTTTCTCTTGGTATATTTGTAGAGTGTACTGCGCTATCTCAAAAGGAATGTAAGACGTGGAGGCATGATTGAGTTTCTCAGATTATTCATTGAAATCGCAGGAGGAAGAAGACAGCAGCGAACTGCTATGATCACAAGCCCGATCCGGTTTGCGATTCAGAAAAGTACAAACTGTTATGGGAATTCGAGATACACTAATTGGACACAGACGAACGCAAAGACAGCTATGAGCCATACATGCTACTTCTGAATAGAAAGATAAATCTTGCCTTATCATCGACGTTGGCTACCCCGTTGACACAAGGGTGCCCAGAAAAGGAAAAAAAAAAAAAAGGAAAAGAAGAGAACAGAACAGAAAAGAAAAGAAAAGAAAGCAAAAGAAGCGAGATGACAATAAAAGAAAATATTAAGAATTATCATGAGTTGAAACACGTGATGAAGCACATTTGTGGGAAATGTTGATTGGTACAGGTCATCCCTGACAATAGTTATTGCTGCACGGGGGACACTAAGGGGATTCAGAAAGGGGCTAAGCCACTTGGGTACCCATTACGTAATATTACAACAGCAGGTTTGTTTCCAGCAACAGCCAAGATCATGTGTGAAACATTGAATACTTGAAAACAGGTTAGGCAGGGAATGCACAGAATGCACAGGGCATTCCAGGCCACAGGTGTGGCCCGGTGTTCTGTAGCATTTCCTGAATGGGCAGTGACTGACCAAGAATACAAACAACGTCACGCATTAAAGAAACAAGTTTAACGGCTAATATCACTCAAAATTATAGCTACAACGTCCATTCAAAAAGCCAGAACAACTAGGGACAAATAAATGATACGTGGTTTATAAATAAGTTTCTTTATAACTTTACAAAATCAACAGTTAGGACTTAGAATATTGTCTATTTCAAAACACCACGGATGCCATTATTGAAAAAAAAAATAATAACAGCATTCAATGCCTTATATTGAAACGATTTCGAGTGAAGTTCGTTGGAAGATCTTATGAGCAGCAAAAAAGCCCCTGAGATTTAAATTTCTTACAAATCAAATTATTGCCCTATTTTCACCCATTTGTTAGGCTTTTTACATTATATCATGTGCTCCATTAAGTGATGAAGACATTTAATTAAAAGTTCACCAGATCAAAAACGGCATAAACTTAGGTGGATGGGCTACTATTACGACAGACCTCCATGAAAAGGTTTTGGTCACATCAAAGCTAATTCCAAAGTGCAGGTGCCCAACTCCCTCTTGTCGCTTCAGAAATGTTTACATCTATGTGAGTTTCTGACTCGTATATTTCTAGCGAAGTTTAAGAAGCTACGTGGAAAAGACCTCATATTATTGAATAAATACAAAAGCGTGAATGATATATGAAATGAATCATATATGAACTGCGGAAATGAAATCAAATGAAGAATGATCATCGCAGTTGGGAACGCAATTTATGTAATTGCGAAAAGAAGCCTGAAAAAAAATTCAGGACTTCAACGGGGTTTGAACCCGTGACCTCGCGATAAGCGGTGCGATGCTCTAACCAACTGAGCTATGAAGCCACTGACTTTGGGAGCAGGTCAATTGTGGGTTCATATGTTCCCGTGAAAGAAATGATATATGAAATCATTCTTCATTTGATTTCATTTCCGCAGTTCATATATGATTCATTTCATATATCATTCACACTCATTTCTTTCGCGGGAACATATTAACCCACAATTGATCATGACCTGCTCCCAACGTCAGTGGCTTCATAGCTCAGTTGGTTAGAGCATCGCACCGGTAATCGCGAGGTCACGGGTTCAAACCCCGTTGAAGTCCTGAATTTTTTTCAGGCTTCTTTTCGCAATTGCATAAATTGCGTTCCCAACTGCGAGGATCATTCTTCATTTGAAATACAAAAGCGTCAATAACAACGACGTCTTTATCGAAAACAGTTTGCACATTGTCATCACAGGCTTCATCGTTAGCAGTGTTCAACAACCACAACAGAGGATCTGTTTCACCATAGCTTTTCATGGCTTGTCTTAGTTGCCTAATCTTCCAGCAGTACAGTATCGGGTTAAGAGAAGAGTTTAAGTAAACTAAAGTTAGGACAGATATCCACGCGACATCCACAACCGTTCCATTCCATCCTGTTATTATTATAACAGAAACAATGAGATATGGAGTATAACAAACAGCTAATGCTAACTGTATCCACGCTATGCTGGAAACTGTCTTCCTGTATCTCTCAATATTCAATGGAGTTCCTCCTCCGCTTCCTTGTTCCGGCTGGATGTGGCTTTGAACTTGAGCCTGATTTTTGCGAAACGTAATGGAGATCTTCGTGTAAGAGAAAGCGGATATGATGACACAAGTTACAATGATAGCAATGGTTATAGTCATAGCGGTATGGGTGTTGAAAATGCTTCAGATATCCAACTGCAATGCTATCAAACTAAAATAAGATGATCGCTCGCCTGACTTGCCTCCTAGTCAGAATTCGCTGATATGTAGGGCCCAATTTCAGGGCGAGGAGTCTGTCCACGCTTATTGCGATCGATGTGGTGAGCGATACCCCGCAAAAAATAATGCCTGATGTATCCCCAACTAATTCTAGGTGATAAACGATCTTTGTGTTTTTCACAATAGTGCTCAACAAAGCAAGAACTAAGAGTGGCTCTGTAAGAACACCAACGCAAAGATCAGTGACTGCCATACAACGAAATAACAGTTTTATTGCTGGTTGAATAGACACCTTCTGAAGAGCAACAAGGATCATAACATTCCCAAGAGTTGCCGTGATGGAAAGACAAACGTTTAAAGCAGCACAAAATGTTGCTAGGCCTATTGACAGTGCACCGGTGAAGTTTCCGATACCAGTAGAGATGTTCATGGGTTTTCTATTATCCCAATTTAAGGCTTACAAGAGTGCGTTATACATCATAAAAAGTGTTCCCCAGCTATCCCACGTTTTTAATTACTTGGGGTCAATACGTCATTAAATTAAAATGTAAAATGTCGATTATTTTGCTGCGTACGTCTGACAGATTGCAAATTATTTGGTAAGGAAACACTTGATAACACAAATAAAGAGAGGTCAGGTTTTCCCAATTTCCGTTTCTACAAAGCAAATCAAGTAAGTTTGCAGGATGCATAGAGGATATTACATGCCCGCGCGTGGATATGAATTTTATCTTCGAGTGGTCAACTCGATATCTCACGAGTGAGCGCAGCGAACGAGTGAGATATCGAGTTGACCACGAGAAGATAAAATTCATAGCCATAAGCGGGCATGTAATATTCTGTTTATTATATAAACACCAGTGAAATACCAAACCATTTTACTTTAATATTTTCAATGGTCTTAAAGTAGAACGTGTCGTTACTAAACATGGAAGAAGTACATGGACGAAAACCAAATTCATTCGATAAAGTCTAAAATGATGGCCCCTAGAATTCTAGATTCCGAGGAAAGCCAGTTGTAAACAACAATATTTTTGACCACAGATGACTTCTAGACGTCAAAAACTAACAGTTACTCTCGTCTAATGTAATAAAGACAAAGCGCGAGAAAATCGTTCAAAGCCAAAAGAGCAAAAACAAAGTACTTTATAAGATGTAATTACAAATATTAGAAACAAAAGAAAGCGTAAAGGTTTCTCAAATTCATTTTGTAACTGATTTACCGTTCAACTCACTGTTCACATGTTCATGGTTCAATTTTCCTGACTGCTCCCACTGTCTGACTCAATGCACAACACACGGCGAAACTTTTTCTTTGGAGGTTCAGATTCGGGGCTGCCCACTGCACTTTGTGATGAGGCCATAGTGATGTTGAAAACCCCTCCACTAATTGTATTGCCATAAAACATCGTTTGCAGCTGGTTTTCATGTACTGACG
>JAEMWC010000459.1:140000-195000 GCA_016490735.1 Pachyseris speciosa | reverse complement strand
CGGCAGCTTCCTAGCGTTTTCTAAATGTGAGGGACATTTAGATAATTTACTTGTTTATCTTTGAACGACAAGTAGATTTATACTAAAACAACGAAATTAGTCGCTCTCAAGTTTTATGCGTGATAACTGACTCGGGCTGGGCCCTCATCGCTTATCACGCGATAGAATCTAGAGCTCGTAATCTATGATTGCGGTTAAGTAGAGTGTACTGCGCTTTCTCAAAAGGAATGTATGAAGAAGTTGACGCATGACTGAATTTCTCAGATTATTCATTGGGATCTCAGTGTAAAGAGTGGATTTCAAACAGCAGCGAACTGGTATGATCACAAGTCTGATCCGCTTTGCGATTCCAAAAAATTATAAACTGTTGTGGGATTTCGAGATACACTGAAACAGACAAACGCATAGACCCCTATAAGCCATATATTCTCCTTCTGGATGAGGATGATAAATCTTGCCTTATCATCGACGTTAGGTACCCTTTTGACACAGGGGTACTAGGGTGCTCAGAAAAGAAAAGACAATAACACAAAACAAAAGAAAGAAAGAAAAAAAAAAAAAGGATGAAGAATTATTATGAGTTGAAACACGAAATCAAGCACTTCTGTAGTAAATTTTGAATTGTCCAGGTCATCCCTACCAATAGTTATTGCTGCACTGGGGACCAGAATTTCAAGGTTTTGGAAAGCGCCTAAGCCACTTGGGTATCCCCCACAGCAACGCGTTTGTTTCCTAAGAACAGCGAAGATCACGTGTCAAGCACTGGGTACTTGGAAACAGGTTTAGCAGGGAATGAACAGAATGTACAGGGCATCACAGGCCCATGGCCGGTTGTAGCCCGATGTTCTGTAGCATTTCCTGACCCATTTGTTAGGCTTTTTACATGTGTGCTCCATGAACAAGCCATAGTGATCAAGACATTTAAAGTTTACCCGATCAAAAAACGGCATAAACGTTGGTGGATGGGCTAATTAATATATGCGATTGAACTCACTAATTCCAAAGCATGGGGTGCCGAACTCCCTCTTGTCGCTTAGAAATGTTTTTACCTATATGTGAGTTTCTACTTCGTATATTTCTAGCGACATTATACCCAGGTTTAAGAAATGCCATTTTGCCATTAGAAAATTTTCAAACATGGAAGTGATGGATGAAATTGTACATGGGAAAAGGCCTCATATTATTGAATAAATACAAAAGCGTCAATCACAACGGCGTATTATCGAGAACACTTTGCACATTGTCATCACAGGCTTCATCGTATGTGTTCAACAACCACAAAAGAAATCCGTTTTACCATAGCTTCATGGCTTGTCTTACTCGCCTAATCTTCCAGCAGTACAGTATCGGGTTAAGAGAAGAGTTTAAGTAAACTAAAGTTAGTTACAGATATCCACGCGACATCCGCAACCGTTCCGTTCCATCCTGTTATTATTATAACAGAAACAATGAGAATATGGAGTATAACAAACAGCTAATGCTAACTGTATCCACGCTATGCTGGAAACTGTCTTCCTGTATCTTTCTATATTCAGTGGAGTTCGTCCAGCGCTTCCTTGTTCCGGCTGGATGTGGCTTTGAAGTTGTGCTTGATGTTGGTGTAGGGTATGGAGATCTTCGTGTAAGAGAAAGCCGAGATGATTATACAAAATTACAATGATAGCAATGGTTATAGTCATAGCGGTAATGGTGTTGAAAATGCTTAGGATCCAAGTCCAATGCTGCCAAACCAAATACGATTATCGCTCGCTTAACTCGCCTTATAGTCATAAATTTCTGATATCTAAGACCCAATTTCAGGGCGAGGAGTCTGTCCACGGCTTATCGCGGTCGATGTGGTGAGCGATACCCCGCACAAAATAATGCCTGATGTATCCCCAACTAATTCTAGGTGATAAACGATCATTGTGTTTTTCACAATAGTGCTCAACAAAGCAAGAGCTAAGAGTGGTGTGTAAGAAACACCAACACAAAATCAGTGACTGCCAGACAACGAAATAAAAGTTTACTTGGTGGTTGAATAGACGACACCTTCTGAAGAGCAACAAGGATCATAACATTGCCAAGAGTTGCCGTGATGGAAAGAAAAATGTTTATAGCAGCACTAATTGTAGCTACGCCTGTTGGGAGCGCACCTGTGTAGTTTCCCGATACCAGTAGAGATGTTCATTCTTTTTTCGATTATTCCAACTTACAAGAGTGCGTTATACATCATAAAAGGTGTTCCCCAGCTATATCACGTTTTTTTACTTGAGGACAATGCGTTATTACATTAAAATGCAAAATATCGATATATTGGTCAAACGTCTGAGAGTTTGCAAATGTTTTGTAAGAAATTGCTTGATAACACAATAAAGAAAGGTCAGGTTTTTCCAAGTTCCGTTTCTACAAAGCGAAGCAAGTAAGTTTGCAGGATGCGATATTTTATTCATATGTAAATGTTCTAAATAATCCTCAATTCGCATGTTAGGCTTCCAAGTATTGATATTGGCATATTAATAGCTTTGTCATCGATTTTTGTTTAATTTTAATTTGTCCCGTAATCGACTTATGAAATTACTGATAAACATGCGAAACGATTTTTTAACATGGAACATTATTGTTCTACAAAACGGCATCAAGTTTTCACGAATCTCTTATAAACTTCAGTATGTAAATGCAATTTCCTGTCACATCCAGCCAGCCGCCAAATGAATTAGTTACTATAATAATAAAATCCAGTTAAAGAGACGATATAAACTAACAAAAAATAACAGTGCCGTTGGCTTTTTAAGGCTGATGCCTTAACTGAGGGAAAATAGGATGATTGCATTGCAGAGAGATGTGGAACTGTAACTGAGATGCAGTGACAACGAGCTTGCCCGTGTTTACACTTTAGCTTTTTTACTACGGTAACAGGGTTTGCTTCTCTGAGTAAATTTTTTGCGAGTGTAAACATCAATTTATGATCATTAATACCTTATTAAACACCACCAAAGAAATTTAACCAAGGTAAACCCAGTGATTTGGCTTGGTTTTGCTCGGTAAACCAAAGTAAAATGACTGAAATATCTGTTTGCGGCTATCTAGTTGCTATGGCATCAGATTTCCTGCGGGAGTTAAGCTTTACATCGCCTCACGTACGCCAATGTCGCAACCATCTGCAATTGCGTATGTGCGCTTTCTTTTCGAGAGAAAGATATGGTAAGCAATAACTCCTATTATTAAAAACTGAACTACGGATATCACATTTCCGGTATTTTCGTTGGCTAGCCGGCACAAAGGCTCTCAGCTCATATACCTGTACTACCTTATATGGTCAATCATGTCATGCACACTTTAGCAAACTGAGAAAGCTCAATAAAATTTTCCCTCGAAACGGCATCCATTAAAACATTAGTTGTTTTGCAGCGGAATTAACGAGACGAAACTTCGAAACTGGAACCGAAATACAAATGGAAGTCAACTTTTCATTGCTGAGTGTTTTAGAACGACGAGAAACAGTGCTGGGATCGTGTTAAAAATTTGTTGTTTATGAAAATTTTCCGGGCTGTTTGTGTTTAGCTAATAGCAAAACGCACTTTTATTTACGGAGATACCGAAGTTCGGACTCCAAATCTAACAGTGAACATTCACACTGATCCGGTCTTCTATCTTCGGTTTATTTTTCCTGATATCTGCTACTTTCACAGGAAAACATCCACAACAAAACCTACTAAGACCTCAACTTACATTCAGATCTCCGAGCACATGTTCTTCTCTTATTGCTAGAGGGGGTATAACAATTCATGCAATGTCAATGTCACTTCCGGTCTCAAGTAGAATCACTGGTGCACAGAGCTCTAATTTATACAGTTTGCGAACTGGTCGTGTTAGCAGTCCCGACTTCACCTGGACAACAGCAGCACATCTTCCATCTCGACCGAGAATGAGCTTTCGGACAACCCCCATCTTCCAGTTTAGACGTTTCTCTTTGTCGTCAGCTACAAGGACAACCTCTCCTATTCTCAAAGGATTAGGCAGAGTCTTCCAAACTTCCCCTTGTGAACCCAGCACTTGATGCAAGTATTATTTCTTCCAAAGGTCATTCATGGACAACAGCCACTTTCTTTTCCGTGGAAATTCACAGAGAGGTTCAGTTCTCTTTCTTCTTCCTTGATGTGTCCTCGGGATGGCAACAGGAACTGCTCAGGACACAAAGGGATAGGAACACCACCATCAGGATCACTCGACTCCCACAAGTAAGTGATTAGGCCGGCGGTTGATGAATTTCTTCACCTCGGTTAGAGCAGTTACCAGCTCCTCCCAGGAAAGCACTGCATGGCCCAACGAACGACGTAGGTGGCCTTTGACAATGCTCACCAACCTCTCCCAGGCTCCTCCCAACCAAGGTCTACGTTAGACCACAAACTGCCACTTCATGCCAGGTTCTTGTCTCTCGCCCACTTAGCCACTGCCACAAAGTTTGATCCGTGATCACTTATGCATACCTGAGGGACACCTCGTCTGCTCATAAATCTTTGCAATGCCTGAATCAATGACGTCACAAGTTCTAAATGAATGGCTCTAACTGACATGCAGGTAAATACCACGAACCAGACCTTGCTGTTATCCTTCAGGTATAAGTGTCCTCCTAGATCCATGCCAGTAGTTTCAAAGGGACGCTTGTAGGTTACACAAAAATGAAGGAATGGAGGTGTCTGTTCAGATGCAGGAGTAGCCAAGAACCTGCTGCACTTCCTGCACTTGATGAGACCGACTTCTTTGAACGTAAGATCCAAATCCCTTGTCGTCTCAGTTCCCAAATAACTGTGGCAGTACCGGCGTGTTGCATTTGTTCATGAACATGAAGCACCAATTGGACAACAACGCCACACTTCTTAACTAGGACTGGATGAAGCTCTGCGAAAGTCGCTTAGTGTTGTTGCAAACGGCGCCCCATCCTGATTAATCCGCCTTCCAAGAACGGGTGTAATGACATCAGACTGGACCGGCGGCTGACTGGTTGGCCATTTTCCAGTGATTTTAATTCATTCCAGAAAAAGTCCTTTGCACTTGTTTCAGGACGACCGTTTTAGCATATTGCAACTCTTCTGAGGTCAGCATAGTTTGAGTGTTTTTAATAGACTTCTGCCAATGCAGTATCCAAGCTACACTTTTCTTAGAGTGTGAAGGTACTTGCTCGTTCTGGGTAGGTCAACAATGTCCTCGATAATTCGGTTCTTGATCGTCAGCTACGGCCATCATCAGTAATGCAGCACCCACATCTTTCTTTGGATGTTTTGTCAGGTCGTTTCAACCATTTAGGGCCATTCCACCAAATCTTGGAGTCAGACAACTGACTGGAATCCGTCCAAACGAATTCATCATCAATTTTGAGGACGTCGTTGTACTATAATCTCAGTGAATACAGAAGCCGAGCTCTCAGTAAGGCGCCAAGGAGTTCGAGACGAGGTATTGTATCTCCATCCGGTGGGGCAAGTCGACACTTTGAAGCGACAAGATTGACTTTTACCTCTCCCTTCACATCTGCTACACGAAGGTACGCAGCTGCAGCGTAGGCTCTGGACTAGGCATTAGTGAAAACGTGAAGCGACACTCTTGCATCCTTGCATAGAGAAGGTGTGATTCGCAACCATCGGTTGACTCTTAGATGGTTTCCACCGGAGAACCCTTTCAATAAGTCTTCGACACGCCATCGGAAATCTGGGTTGAACTACGCATTCCATCCAAGCTTCTCTCTCCAACAGTCCTGGACAATAATCTTGAGTGGTCTGACAACTGGGCTAACTAGCCCACACGGGTCGTAAATCTTAGACAGACAGGACAGTAGTTTAGTTTCTTGGGCACAATAGGGCCGTTTATACAAGAGAAAATAAGCCGCGGCTTACATAAGACGCGAAAGGAACCATTTATACGATTAAAAACTCCTAGGCCAGGATAAGCCGCAGCTTGAGAAAGCCGTGAACGTAGATTTTGTACCATTTATATGGAGTGTTCGCGTCTTATGTAAGCCGTGGCTAGAGTAAGCCGTGGCTTATTTTCTCTCGTATAAACAGCCCTATTATCTTCCACGTCAACAAGTGGAAGCAGCTCATCGTTTTGGAACTTAACTAAACGAAATTGAAAATATGTATTTGTCGACGTCACCGATCTGTAACTATGCACACAGACCAGTCTACTCAAAACAAACTGAACAAACGAGAACTTCAGCTAAAATTATCAGCAATAATGAATAATCCACTATTGAAAATCTTTCCAGCGTTCAGTGACATTTAAAAAAAAAACTTAACACACATTAAAGATGTTCTGACCTGCACTCGATGCAACGTATTAATCACCAGCTTCAAAATTTCCAGCAGTACAGATATGACGTTTTGTAAAAATGAGAAGGATCGCCGTTCTTGTTGTTTTTGTTAGTCTGTTCGGCCGCGGTTCTAGCTTTTGTTCCACGCATCAAGACAAACTTCTGTAGCCATTTGTTGAAGCATAACCTGGACATTTGTCTTGCTTATCCTCCATATATCTTGCTTCCGACCAGGTCTGGAGAGACAATGTTCCAGTCAATCAAAGTAAATTGAAATTGCATGCATGTTCAATTTGATGAAATTCGCCCATGGTGTTGTTGTTTTGATGGATTACAAATTCGCTTCCTTCGGCTGGTACATCTACGTGAAAGCCGTTCCACCCTCTTTGACTAAATGATTGAATACTTTTTACCAAACTACAGGCCATTTACAACCATTCAGAGCAAATAAACTCTGCACCTTTTCCAAACAGGACCCTAAACTGAAGTTTCTATGTTACTCTCGGACAGTTTCACTGAATTCATTCAACTTTGCTCGGAAACGTTGTTACACACTGAAGGTTTTCGCGCCCTTTTTGTTTAGTCAGGTGATGGACAAATGTTTCCTTTTTTCGGTTTTCTCTTTCTCCGAGTTCCTTTCTTCCACTTTTTTTTTGTTCAGATTCTCAATTATGCGTGGTAGAGTTTTTAATCAAACAATTATTCTACTCGGGCTTGCTGGATATGAAATTATTATAACCAACTCAGCGCCACGCGCGTCGTTGGTTATTTATCACTTCATATCCAGCGCGCCCTCGTACTCGTATAACAATTGTTAACTATTCTTTATAAAGACAGTCCAAAAGGTAAGAGATTGTTTTCCCTTTTACTGTATAATGTTTTGTAATAATAATAATGACGGCAATAAAGTATTGTTAAAAATTACATTATGGCTCCTTCTTGGATTTCAATGCTCTTAAAAGTCACAAAAGGCTTTTCTTCTAGCTCTCGATCCTCTCAGGCAGATTAGTACGGATGTTAATAAAGCAAAGGATGTCCTTGGTCTTATCTAAGAGATTGTTTTGGCATAATCTTCTTAAAAATTACATTATGTTTCCTTCTTGGATAATAATAATAATAATAATAATAATAATAATAATAATTAATAATAATGTAAAGTAAATAAAAATGTTATTTAACAATTCATCCGATATTTACAAAACAATAATAATTGTAAAATTATTAAGTTACAAGTTATGGGAAAACTGTATGAATCCTTTTTATTTTAAATGAACTCTCCTGGAAAATCGCGAGCCTCTTAAGAAAAGTGATGCTGATCTTAGCAGCGCAAAGGACACTTTTGCCCTGATCCATAACATGGTAGTCGCATAGCTTTCGCCCTTCTTTGTAGCAACTAGCTCAGCAAGTCTACTATGGTATCGTTCACATTCCACCGCCATTCCACCTGTCGTGCTGAAAACTAATGGCGTGAATGTAGCTTGCTCTACTTCTAACACTCTGCCAGCGTACTGGCGCTTCTTCTCTGTTTCGAGCTGCCTGAATATCTGGTCTGGATCCATATCTCTATAGGAGGCTGCATTTGGATGGCAAACTCTCACATCAAAAAAAGCCGACCTCTGCCTCTCCCAGAATCTCCTCGCAACTATATCCAGTCGTGCATCGGGGACGGTGTTGGCTCCCCTATTCAACTCTTCTCCCGTGATGTCTTGCAAAACTGGTTCGATTTCAACACTACTGTACACCATGCGAAGCAGTTCCGCTTCCAAATACCTCAGTTCATTATCGCGTTGGATGATAAATCCATCCCGTTTGCATATCATAGCATGATCCACATTGAAGACGTCCCCGCAAACACAGACATAGGGTGTATCAGGAACTTTCCAGTCGTACCTGAGTTTCACAGCGTCTCGAAACTCACTCTTGTTTAAATCAAAATTCATTGATTGGCAGAACAGTGAGCCAACTAGAAGCACCTTTCTGACTGGCAAGGTCCACAGCTCTTAAAAGTTTTTTTCAGAAATCGAGCCTTTCAGCTCATCAAGTTTTTCCTTCAGACACTGATTCTTCACCTGGCGCATCTCCCGTTGGACAGCAAGTATTTCACTTTCGTCTGGTGGCTCATGAGCCTGTGATTCTATTTGTTGGGCTAATAAACCAGATTAGCTGATGCTACATACTCCAAAGCTGCTACTCGGATTTATTAGGCCTATGCCTCCTATTCTCACTGGCAGCGCCAGCAGCTCGCGTTCAGCTTGTGTACGTTTGTGACCTGTAATGGACGGTATTAGGGCATCAGCTATTGCACGCTCCAGAGGTGCGAGTAGTTCTATGTCAGGCAGAGTTCTCAGAAAGTACGTCCAACGGTGTTTTAATCCGAAAGTGAACGCTGCGTAGCAAGCCTGGGGCTGCGACAGAGCAAACGCAGCCAATTTTGTCACCTGCCCCATCCATTCCTCGACTTTCTCGTTGACGTACTGCTCAAAATAGGACCTGGAGCCCAGCGCCGCACCTAGGTGCTTCGTCCTTCCGTGGTGATGTTAATTGCTGTTTCTTTAAAGATGCTCTTCGCGGTGTCCTCCGTATCAGGTTTCGTAACAAGCCAGCACTTTCCAGCTTTAGGATAGTATCCTAAGTCCGGTCCGTCCATTGTCAGCTCATCCCACCACACTGTGATGTTCTGTAGCGATCCACACCCTGTCGCATCATCTGCAAACCAGCATTGTTTAGCTTGACTAACTGCCTGTAAACGAGAGATGAGCGGCTATAGACTGAGGGCATACATGCACATTGCTAAGGGATCGCCTTGTGTCGTACCCTCTGCGGAAATGAGCTCTTTACCCCCCGTCACAAGAAGTCGTGCTCGTGCTCGGTAGGTATTGATTGCAAATAATAATTAAATAACAATATATAATTATAATAAGAACCTTCCCAGAATCCTTTGCAGCTGGAAAATCGTCAATCCCAAATAACTTGGTCAGTTTGAGGGCAGCAAGACCCCCACGTTGTCTAGAAATAAGTCTTACCATAAACTAATTATTGTACAAGACTAAGGGCGATGACGTCATTGGTCACGTGACTTTGCTCACTAGTGCGTTTTTGCTCACTGTGACGAAGTTATTTTGTTATTGAAAAAGCAGTCAACGTGGTTTGAAGCACAATGGTGTGAGCCATTTCGGACTGCCCGGGTACCGAACAAAATATAAATATTAAGGGAGGTATATACAATTTTCAAAAAGTGGGAGTCTGGGTACAAGTACTATCTCGCGTTGCATTAAACGCGAGGAAACAAAAATTTGGATATTGGTAGATATTTTTATGAAATATATATTTTTGTCATTTTTAATGCTGTGACGTCATCGGTCACGTGACCAGAACGGACCGAAGTTTAATATTCGCTCTAAAAGTTTACTAGAACCTTTCTCCAAGAATATTTTTAGGCGAAGTTGTAGTTTAATAAATAGTGTTTTAAAAAATGGCCATGATTACTTTTTCCTAAAAAAGTGCGGCAGTAGAAAATCTAACTGAAAAGTTTGTCAGCTTCCTGCTCAACGACCATTTGAGGTAGGAATAAAAGAAAATTTTGCCTAAGGCTTGAGAGTATGCTCTTTATGATGGCGTTGTCAGTTTCTTCTAATTTCGATTGCTTTTGGCGAGGATCGATGTTTAAGATTTTTTTCAGAGGAGAGGGCCTGGAGGAAAGAACGAAAACGAGGCTATACTTTCGCGCCTTAGCTAGAAAAAAAACTTCCAAGGACTGGACAACGGACTGGACTTGAATTTTCTTTAAACGGAACTTTTGACGACTTTTTTAATTATTATTTTTTTTATGGCTGCTGTCTGCTCAGGAACAATGTATACTTGAGAAGGTAAGTTGATACAGATAGTTGTTGCTGTTTGTTAAAAAACAAAACAAAAAAAAAAAAAAGCGCGTTTGTGGTACACTTAAATGCACTTCTCACCTAAAAAGTGTTGTTTAATTCTTGAAATTATAAAACTTAAACTAGAAGTTGCAGTAATGCGAATGAAATCAAATTAATGCTAACATTAAATGAAACAATTTAAGTTGCTTAAGGCAACCGATGCAAGCTCAGTAATTTTACTAAATACGATATTTGAAGGTTAAAAACGTATCTTAAACAGTGACCGAATAAATGATTACTTTATTTTCAACCGGAAATTAAAACGTTACCTTCATTCGCACAGACATCAAAACTTTATTTTATACTGTCCATGAACTAAATTCCCTATTACAATTATAACAAAGTGTACAATAAAGCCATTATTCAAAGTATTGGCCAAAGAAAAATAGTTGCGCATAAACAAATACTGGAACAGTTCGTACTTTCAAATGGATTACCCTAATGAATTACACGATTCCGACACATAAATTTAATTTGAGTGGCGAAACATTTTGTTGTATCTGAAAAATTACTGTACTACAAAAAACGTTCTCACAGAGGTTGTAATGCATGGGGGTTCACATAATTTAATTCAATTTTATAAAGCTAAAAATTGTGTGTCAAAGATTTAGCAGAAACAGAGAAAAGTTTTAAAATCACGGCTGTTTGTGCGAGTTCGTGTACGTTCGCGCTAAACGCGGAAAGTACCTAAGCTTAATAACTCTGAAGACGTCAAGACGTTAAGTTTATGTCAAAACCGACCAAGAACCTGTCGAAAAAAAAAAAACAAAGAAAGATTAGCAAATAATTGTTTTAATAGATTTGGCAGTTTTACAAAGTGTTACGCTTCTGGTTTGTGGCACCTATTTACAATGGTAGTCTGAGGAAAAACCTTTTTACAACAATGTTTAAATTAGAAGCTTAAGCTTACGGTAAATTTCATTTGAATCTATTTTTTAAATTGAGGGGAAATTAAAATGTAATTTGCTATAAGAATGGGTCCAACACAGAAATCCTGAAAACCTTCTTCACAAACAAACTGGCGATAAACTTGAAAACCAAATTTGAGAGTAGGCTTAACATCTTGCCGAGCCACACAAAAGTTGGGCACATAAACAAAGACAACGCTTATCTGGCTTATCGGTTGACCGTAAGTTTTTTGAAGAAAACGACCAAATAAAAGGGCAACGGTAAATACCTTCTCCAATCGTCGAAAAGGCTACATCGGGCCACTGCGTAAATCGCACATCCTTCGTCTTTAATCATGCTCAAAGCACAGCGGGAAAATTTATGTGTTGTCAAATGCAGTCGCGGCGCGAATACAATCCCTTTCACAACGCTTTAGATACATCCAAAAAGCCGTCCATCAAGCCTTGATATAATTCTTCCCAGAGTGGCCAGTTAAAAATATTTTCACAGTCTAACACATCTTCAGGTGACCTAGTCGAAGTGGCGGAACGAGAGAGTCGAACGAGGTATCGCACAGCGTTCCTGTGCTCGTCAATCCACTGACTTGGTCTAAGGTTTTATGAGACAGGATGAACCAAATTTCAAAATAATTTCACCGTTTTGAATGTAGTTAAGCTTCGGACTAGAAATTTCCCATTACTTTGTAAACTTGACCGCAAATACCACTTTCACCACAGCTACAGCGCTGTCGCAAGCAAACCGTCGCTTCGTTTCAGAAGGTCGATTCACTTTCTGTGATTGGTTAAACAAAATGACGTGTGAATCGCGAGGTGTGGAGAATCTACGATTCGATGACAAACATAGCGGGCAATGTCTTCCTTCGTAATTTAACCAAAGAAAAAAATTGCAAAACATTTAATTTTTGGTTTATCGTGAACTAAAAAAACTGTCAGAACAAGAGCGGTAGGCGTGTTTTCAGAGCATCTCTCTCCCTCTCTCTCTCTCTCTCTCTCTCTCTCTCTCTCTCTCTCTCTCTCTCTCTCTCTCTCTCTCTCTCTCTCTCTCTCTCTCTCTCTCTCTCTCTCTCTCTCTCTCTCTCTCTCTCTCTCTCTCTCTCTCAACTAACACTTGTGATTTCTGGTATGAATGAATTAATATGCAAAAACTAAAAAAGGTAAAAATAATAAAGAAAATTTGTCAACTATTTTCCCAAAGAAGTACAAATACACTTGCCTCGATCCAAGCCCACTCATAATAAATATCCACAAAAATATGAATACAATCTTCCGTCTGTACAACATTTAACCCCCAAATTTCGATACAACCAATTTTTTTTTTACATTTATTAGTAAGCTCTGGCTTGCTGGCTCAGCAACAAATAACTTTCAAAACCACGAGAAGTTAAGTGAGAGGAACAATGTCTACAAGGTCTAAATAATAAGTCAGTAGTGCATGAATGGGTGGGGCAGGGGTTCTGAACCTTCAACTGATTGTACTTTTTTCTTCTGGTTCTACCCCTTACGTAGCAGTATCTACTTATGTCTTAACTTTGTTGCAGAGTCTAACAAAATTGCAAATTCATCACAACTTATCATTGTTCTTACCACCTTGGGAATGCCACCTTGGGAATGCCACTTTTTTGGTAGCCGCTTCAGTACACGTCTATTATTTCTGTTTCTGTATTGTAACCGTTTTCTCCATTTTTACTTTGCTTCAGTGTTGCTCCTGAAGAAGGTTAGTCATGTCTCGCCGTAATATATGGCGTTAAAAACTTACCCTTTTCAACCGTCATTTTGTTTCTTTGTCTTATATCTACCTTTTTATGGGATATATAATTATATATTGTTATTTCCGGTTTCACTTGTAATAATAATAATAATAATAATAATAATAATAATAATGATAATGATAAGAAATGAACATATATAACAGGCTAAGCCCATCAGTACAAATAGTACTGTTGTCAAAGGGGTCGTGTAATTACTAAAAAGGTAAAACAAAAATGTAAATTGTACAAGTGGAAAATACAGCAATAAACAGCGGTACAAAAAAACAGTTATTAAAAATAAAAATGTGCCTTGAATTTCTGCCTAAATAAGACTTTGGAGTTTAGTTTCCGGATCTCTAACGGTAAACTATTGTAACTAAGAGCACGTAAAAAGAAAACCTTTGTCGACCAAACTCCAGTTTCATTTTCGGAATTTAAACTGATGAAAATCTGTTCCTCTTGTTAAAATTGTGATTTGTCCTTGTAAAATAGTTTTTAAAAGGAATACATACATTACCAAGTAAGCAGTAAAAAACATTCAGACAGACTATCTGTTTAAAATAACTGTCAGCTGATGGAATACGAATGTACATATTTTCCAATCCTGAAGTTATGTTGTCAATTTGCTTTTTGGCAACGCTTTTTTGTGACTCTCAATCACTTCATTAATTCATGGTCATTATTCAAGGAAAGATACGCTGTACTCACGCATGCAGGCGGCAGTATATTTTGGCTTTCCACGACCTGCTCTAAACGACGAATTCATGCCACCGCACCTGGAATGTGTTGATGAAGGATCAACCTGAGTTATTTGAGTTAGTATAAACGATGTACAAAAAGAAAGCAACACGGATGCTGTTATTAAGGGACAACTAAATGATACGTGGTTCATAGATTAGTTTCTTTTTGACTTCACAAAAGGAACAGTTAGGACTTAGAATATTGCCTACATCTCCAAAGCAACACGGATGCTATTGTGAATGATATATGAAATAAATCATACATGAACTGCGGAAATGAAATCAAATGAAAAATGATCCTCGCAGTTGTGATCGCAATTTATGCAATTGCGAAAAGAAGCCTGAAAAAAATTCAAGACTTCAACGGGGTTTGAACCCGTGACCTCGCGATTACCGGTCCGTGAAAAATCATTTGATTTCATTTCCGCAGTTCATGTATGATTTATTTCATATATCATTCACATTCATTTCTTTCACGGGAACATAATAACCCATAATTGACCTGCTCCCGACGTCAGTGGCTTCATAGCTCAGTTGGTTAGAGCATCGCACCGGTAATCGCGAGGTCACGGGTTCAAACTCCGTTGAAGTCTTGAATTTTTTTCAGGCTTCTTTTCGCAATTGCATAAATTGCGATCACAACTGCGAGGATCATTTTTCATTTGACGGATGCTATTATTAAAAAAAAAAAGAACAAAAAAAATTGTAAAAAATAAAGAAAAAAAAAAAAGAAAGAAAGAAAAAAGAATAGCGGTCGATACTTTACATTGAAAAGATCTAAAGTTAAGTACGCAAAATGCCCTCGATAGGCAGCAAAACTGTGCCTGACACTTATTTATCTTGCAAATCAATTATTGCCCTATCTTGACCCATTTGTTAGGCTTTTTGTTCCATTAACAAGCAAAAGTGATCAAGACATTTAAAGTTCATTCGATCAAAAACGGTTTACACTGACGTAGGTGGATGGGCTAATATATGCGACGGAACTCTATGAAAAGGTTTTGTTTACATCAAAGCTAATTCCAAAGTGAAGGAGGTGCCCAACTCCCTCTTGTCGCTTCAGAAACGTTTACATCTATGTGAGTTTCTGCCTCGTATATTTCTAGCGACATTTTCCAAGTTTAAGAAGCTACGTGGCAAAGGCCTCAGGCGTCAATCACAATGGCGTCTTTATCGACAATACTTTGCAAACTGCAGGCACCGCGAAGGGGGAGGCGCTGGGGGACTTTAGTCTCCCCGTACCCCCTCCCCCCCTCCCACTTTTCAACAGTACAATGTCTCGAGGGCAATCGTATGTTAAGTAAGTAAAGCCTTTATTTAAAGAGGGTAGCACTTAATAGCCAAAGGCTAATAAACTTGTGGCCCTGAGTGGAGCTTTGTGGATACTTTACCTAACTGCCAGTTACAGTTTAAATTAAATTCACACCGCTTTTTGTTTGCTGAAAGTATATAACTTTCACCAAACCATGTAAGTTTGAAATGCATTTCTAGCCATTTCAGAGGACTTTAATTTACAAATTTTCCGGGGGAGCATGCGCTAACGCTAACGCGCTGGAAGTGAACCCCCCCACATTCAAACTTGCTTCGCAGGCCCTGAATTGTCATCACAGGCTTCATCCTTTGCTGTGTTCAACAACCACAACAGATAATGTTTTACCATAGCTTTCATGGCTTGTCTTGCTTCCGTAATCTTCCAGCAGTACTCTATCGGGTTAAGAGAAGAGTTTAAATAAACTAAAATTAGTGCAGACATCCACGCGGCATTCGCAACCATTCCATTCAATCCTGTTATTATTAAGACAGAAACAGTGAGATATGTAGTATAACAAACAGCCAATGCTAACTGTATTCACGCTATGCTGGAAACTGTCTTCCTGTATCTTTCTATATTCAGCGGAGTTCCTACTCCGCTCCCTTGTTCCGGCTGGATGTGGTTTTGAACTTCAGCTTGATGTTGGCGAAGTCTGATGGAGATCTTCGTGTAGGAGAAAGCCGAGATGATGATACAAATTACAATGATAGCAATGGCTATAGTCAAAGCGGCAATGCTGCCTAACCAATAACGGCTGCCTAACTCACCTCATAGTCACAAATTGCTGATATATAAGGCCCAATTTCAGGGCGAGGAGTCTGTCTACGTTTATTGCGGTCGATCTGGTTATTTCCCAAACTAATTCTAGGTGACAAACGATCTTTGTGTTTTTCACAATAGTGCTCAGCAAAGCATAGCTAAGAGCGGCTGTGTAAGAACACCAACGCAAAGATCAGTGACTGCCAGACAACGAAATAACAGTTTTGTTGGAGGTTGAATAGACGACACCTTCTGAAGAGTAACGAGGATCATACCATTCCCAAGATCGAGTTGCCGTGATGAAAAGAAACATGTTTAATCCAGCACAAAATGTAGCCACACCTACTGATAGTGCATCTGTGAAGTTTCCGATTCCAGTTGCGCTGTCCATTCTTTTACGAATATACCACTTTAAAGCTTACAAGACTGCGTTAGGTATCATCCCAAGTGTTTCTCAGCTTTCGCTGACCCCGTGTTTTCAATTACCCATGAGTCGATGCATCATTAAATTGAAATTTAAAATATCGATAATATTGGTGCGTTTAGTTGCTCAAGCCAAGTTTTTTCCATATCAAATGCCTTACATCCGAAAGTTTGCAAACATCAGTTTCGGTAAGAAAACATTTAATAACGCACAATTTAAGAAAGAAAGAAATTTACGTTTCTACAATGTGAAGCAAGCAAGTGAACATTGTGCCACATTTTACGCCTATGGAAATATTGCAAATAATTCTGAATTCGCGTGCTCAGCTGCCAGGTAATGATATTGGCATATTGTCATCTTTGTCATGTTTTGTTTGTATGTGTGTGTATGCGTGTGTTGCAAATTTTATTTGGCCTTACCTAAATCTCTGACCTTCTATCAAGGATGTACTGATCAACTTGTGAAGCAATGCTTAAAGATGAAACATTGTCGCTCGGCAAAAGAGCATCAAATTTTCAGAAAGGGCT
This sequence comes from Pachyseris speciosa, assembly GCA_016490735.1. Lineage (NCBI taxonomy): Eukaryota > Metazoa > Cnidaria > Anthozoa > Scleractinia > Pachyseridae > Pachyseris > Pachyseris speciosa. The sequence goes on along the minus strand of JAEMWC010000459.1, from coordinate 178,376 downwards.
ATTATAAATTTCAGTATATAAATCATATTTCTTGTTAACTCCAGCAATCAAGTTAGTTAATTTAATATATATATATATATATATATATATATATATATATATATATATATATATATATATATATATATTATCAAATCCGTCGAACGAATTGAGATATAATAGTAATAATAATAATAATAATAATAATAATAATACTAACTAGGACGAGTCGAGTATCAGCGAAGCAGATGTGATTGAAAGTCTGAAGGATGGATCGCAGTACAAATTCTTGAGAGTGTTGGAGAATGTTACTCATGAAGACAGCCTGGTTCTTCAGAATGCAGAGAATGATGTGTACTTGAAAAGACTATCAGTGATATGGTCGAGTCCATTATCAGACTACAACAAAGTGTTGGCGACCAATCAGTTCGCACTTCCGGCGTTAACATACTTTACGTGGACCCAGATATGGACTATTGCGGATTTGCAGAGGCTGGACAGGGAGACTCGTGAGGTCATGGTGGCTAATGGAGCTAAGCATCCTTTGGGCTCCACAGATCTACTGTACCTTCTTAGGAAGTTAGGAGGTCGGTGCCTTAGGTCCATCGAGAGAGAGTACAAGACCATCAAGATAAAGGCAGCTATGAACTTGTATTCCAACAGTGATCCAACTATATACCTGGTGAGGCAGTTCGAGGAGAGAGCGGTACGTACAGGGCGCAGATCCTTGGTGAAGGATGCGGAGAGTTATGCACAACAGCTGGGACTACGGCTAGAGTTGCAGTACCCACAACCAGTTGGGGTTACGGAAACAGGGGATGTACTCGACAGAAAGAAGATCAGCGTGTGGATAAAGAAAGTCAATCAGAGCAGAGGCTGTGAAGAGATCGAAAGTGAGAGATGGCAAGGGAAGTTAATAGCGGAGGGATGGAGAAATGAGGATGTGGACAAGGAATGTTTTGCTTGGCTGTCGGATTGGAAAACGGCTCCAATCAAATTAGTGGTGGGACTGCAAGAGTTATATCAGCAACTCCTGACAACTAAGCTTTACGCCTCGAGAAAGACCAAGACACACACGGACGGTGATGAGAAATGCAAGCTATGTCGGAAGGCACAGGAAAGTGTCGCACACGTGGTGTCAGGTTGCAGCGCACTGGCGCAAACTCTGTACCTGGCTAGACACAACGCAACACTCAAAATTCTATTCTTTGAGATGCTTAGGGGCTATCAGTTGACGGACTCTATTCCACCTTGGCATTCACCAGTCCAGCCAAAACCAGTGTACGAAGACGACAAGGTGACGACGTTTTGGGATGTACCTGTTTTTAGCGGAACACTTGCAAGTGAGAGCTAACAGGGTGGACGCTAGGGTGGTAGACAGGGTAAACAAGGAGGTGATGTTGATAGAGATGACCCGTCCCTGGATGGACATCAGAAAGCACAAATTAAAGAAGAGGATAAGACCTTAAAGTACGCGCCTTTGCGACTAGAGCTCAAGAGACAGTACCCAGGGTTCATGATTCGACAATTCAACATCGTCATCGCCGCTCTGGGTGGCTACTCAAAGAGTCTGAAGGATGAGGTAAAGGCGTTAGTGGGTTCAGATAGGTACCGCGAGGTACTTAGAAGAATGCAGAAAACCATTCTGAGCCACACTCTTCACATCGTTAAAGCATTTAAAGTGATGTGCTGGCCACTTGGACACTATGGGTTGCTAATGAGACAATACACAACTAGCACTTGGCAGATATCATTAGACAGATGATTTATTTCATTAATCTTATTGTAAGCAATTTAATTCCTATTTAATGTAAATTTTATATAATTTTAGAATTAATTAATTAATTTTATTTTACGCAATTTTATTCCTATCTAATGTAAATTTGTAAATTTTGATATAATACTGGCTACGTTTACACGCCCAGTATTTGTAAGTAGGACCTGGCATTCAGGAGTTTTAAACTGCCATAAAAATTAATGTTATTATTATTATTATCGTTGTTGTTGTTTTGCTTATTGTTAGCGATCACCATATTTAAGAAAATATCAAATAGTGTCAAAATCAAAAGGCGGTATAATATGTGCCTAAAAGTCGCTTGAAAGCCAAACCATACGGTTTGAACGTAGGCCTTCATTGGTGGTATGTGGACGATTTGAAATAGCTGAAGACAACAACAAGTGCGTGAGAAAAGATAACGTTTCATAAAAAAAAGTAAATAAAAAAGTAATAATAACAATAATAATAATAATAATAATAATAATAATAATAATAATAACGAAGACAATAATGGACTCGTGCACATGAAATGTCTCAAAAGGAAGAAAAGTTAATGTCCAGTTCGAACACACGTCAGTTGGGTCTAGAATATTCTAATTACACAGACACAGTTCAGAAAAGTTCACATGTCAGTCGAGTCTCTCTCCGCACGTTTAATTTTCTTGATTGCTATACTTTTATTAGCGACTATAAACACTACAAGTGGGTAAAGTAAAAATTGTTTTATTCAGTTTCAAAGGCGAGAGTGATGGAGGGCAGCAAACGGAATAAGAAATAAATTGGACGCCGCCTCTTTGAGCAGTGAAGATTCCTACTCGATTTCGTCCTGTAATTGTGATAGCCGTTGATCATAAGCTGTGAGTAGCTCCTGTTCATGTTGAAGCTCTTGTAACTTTCCGCGTATTGCTGCTTGTATGTTGTTGAGATTTTTTATGCATTTTCTCTTTGCAATTGGCATTCTCTGACATTCTCTTCACCGTTGTTCTTAGGGTGTGACTGTTTACACCGCCATTTGTTGCAAAAATTGAGAAACCTCCGGAGTGTTAAGCGAAACAAGCTCTTCGCTTGATGCTTGCCTCATCATTCGTTCTGATAAAAGGTATCGAGTTGCTTTTTATTGCTCACAGTCAATATTATGGAATAACCTTGGCAACAGGCATCATGGCCTCATGTTATGCAGAGTTGTTTACATTTCTGTGGGCTTGAAAAAAGTTAAGCGTTTAGGAATGTGTATTAAAACAAAAGACGGGGGTTTCCCATCTGTGCAAAGACAAAGCCTGTCTTTGTTTTAACCTCAAGCGTGACATCGGAGTCTCAATATAGTCTCAAGTGGGTAAAAATAATGACTGCTGATTTGAAAGAAAACCTCATGACACTGTATTTTGAAGTGAGGTCACTATCGCGATTCAAATTTACATACTTTTGTTGTGTATCACATGCAGGTAATTTATGTTTTGGAAACATTTAGATAGAATTTTGTGTTTCACACTGGCTGCATTTGATCACTTTTCAAATAATAAAAAAAAGCTTCTTACGCAACTCGGCCGCACCCGCTTCTTTTCTGTCTTCGATTTTCGCTTTCACGAATTTTTGTGAGAATGCTTGCTCGCAGCTCCGCTGGCAGGTGGTTGATGTTTTCAAACAAATTCATTTTCTTCGCTGGCGCGGATGTTCAACAGACCGTGTCAAAACCTTCGTCTGTCTCCTCACACTTGAGCGCAAAGTGAATGTGTTCTTTTGAGGCTCTCAAAAACAGCTCCACAACATTTGTGGGCCTTCGTTTTTCCACGTAAAGCTCATGCGCCCAAAAGACGTCTTTTACCATCTCCCCACAATCTTCCAAAACCTCTCTTTCTTCTGTTTTGGTAAAATCTGGGTTCCAAAGCAGCGCATTCAGTTGTTTGAATTTTGAAAGGGAAAGGTCCGTAAACATTTGCCTTAAAAACATGAAAGCCTCAAGGTCGCCCGACTTGTCAATTATGTTGTTTTGGGTTTATTCACAAACGGTTTCTTTGGCAAAAAGCGAGGAGGTCCCTTTTGTTGTGAAGCCACCTGAAAAAGCCACCCTTTTTGGTCAAAGCTAAAAGAGCTCTCACTCAGTTGGTAAATGAAGTCTGTAACTTTTTTTTGGACGATTGTTGGTTCGTGTACGGCCAAAGACTCGTCATCAAACAAAGTGAGTTGTTGGTTGTTTGCCATTTGTCCTCCTTGAAACAAAATATATCTTCCAAGGAAATTTGTTGTTACGACCCTCGCGCCCAACCTCTTATTGGGGGGACCCCCACTGCCGCCACCTCCTGCAAATCCCCTTTGCCCCGCTGCTGGCCCTCTGTAGTATAGTCGGAGTCAAGCAAATCACCGGCAGTTTACGGATGATTTTGTGTTATGGAGATCTGTGTTATGGAGATCTTCGTGTAGGAGAAAGCCGAGATGATGACACAAATTACAATGCTAGTAATCGTTATAGTCATAGCGGTAACGGTGTTGAAAATGCTTAGGGATCCAACTCCAATGCTGCCAAACCAAAATAAGATGATCGCTCGCCTAACCCGCCTTATAGTCACAAATTGCTGATATGTAAGGCCCAATTTCAGGGCGAGAAGTCTGTCCACGCTTATTGTGGTGGTTGTGGTGAGCGATACCCTGCACAATATAATGCCTGATGTATTACCTACTACTTGAAGGTGATTAACGGTGTTTGTGTTTTTCACAATACTGCTCAGCAAAGCATGAACTAAGAGCGGCTGTGTAAGAACACCAACAAAAAGATCAGTGACTGCCAGACAACGAAATAACAGTTTTCTCGGTGGTTGAATAGACGACACCTTCTGAAGAGCGATGACGATCAGAACATTGCCAAGAGTTGCTGTGATGGAAAGAAAAATGTTTAAAAAAGAACAAAATGCAGCTACGGCTGTTGATAGCGCAGCTGTGAAGTTTTCGATTCCAGTTTCGCTCTCCATGATTTTACGAATATACCACTTTAAAGCTTACAAGACTGCGTAACGCATCATCAAGTGTTTCTCAGCTTTCGCTGACCCCGCATTTTCAATTACTCATGAGTCGATGCATCATTTAATTAAAATTTAAAATATTGAAAAAATTGGTGCTTTTAGTTGCTCAAGACACGTTTTTTCCATATCAAATGCCTTACGTCCGAAAGTTTTCAAACGTTTCTGTAAGAAATCATTTAATAACGCACAAAGAAAGAAAGGTCAGATTTCTCTAATTTACCTTTCTACAATGTTAAGTAAGTAAATGAATATTGTTGCGCATTTCACGCCTATGGAAATATTACAAAAAATTCTGAATTCGCGTGTTCAGCTGCCAGGTAATAATATTGGTATACTTTTACACCCGCTCGAGGAGCTCCACAGCAGTTTGCTGCTTCTTCGTTAATAGAAGCACCGCACGTAGATCCTATTACCACACAGAGCATGTTCATGGTGGCAGGCGAGAATTCCACGGAGGAATTAAAAAGACAACATCAAGACTTGAAAACCGCGTCAGTAAAATCGAGAATCGAAAGTATTGATTCCACTCTACCCTCGGGTCTGTTGCGGTCAGTTAACCAATCGAGAGACAAGAGTGCGAGCTCGTGGCTTACCGCAGTGCCTCTTGTCGATAAAGGCTTAGTGCTAAGTAAACAAGAAATCAGAGACTCTCTGCGCTTAAGGTATAATTTGCCCCTATCTGACTTACCAAGCAAGTGTGCTTGTGGTGTGAATTATACCGTCTGCCATGCCTTGTCATGCAAAAAGGGAGGGTTCGTGGCGCTAAGACACGATGGAGTTCGCAACCTACTTACCTCACTTGTTGGTAAGGTTTGCACCAACGTTGAAAGTCGAACCTCAATTACAGCCCCTCGCGATAATGAGCGATTCAACCTGAAAAGCGCGGTAACAAGTCCGGAGGCAAGAACGGACATTAAGGCAGGGAGCTTCTGGTCTCGAGGAGTTGCAGCATTTTTTGATGTCAGAGTAACGCATGTTAACTTCAAATGTAACCAGGGAAAAGCAACATCCACAATCTTCAAGGAGCAGGAGGAGGAGAAAAAGCGGAAGTACCTACAGAGGGTGCTGGACATTGAAATGGGATCTTTCACTCCCCTAGTATTTGGAACTAACGGTGGGATGGGGGCCGACTGCAACTGCTTCCTCAAACGCCTAGCCGAGAAGATCTCAAAGAAGAATGAGGAACCTTATCACGTTACTATTACTTGGATTAGAACATTGCTTTCTTTTGAGATTTTAAGGTCGGTACAAACTTGCGTAAGAGGTTCCATTACACCCTTCCACAAAATTCCACAAGGGGATTTCATTGATGACTGCCGATTAAAAGCTTGCCAAGCGTGTGTCCATTAATTTTAGAAAGTGAGCTTGTAAATTAGTATTTTAGGATCTTTTTAATATTTATTTCATCAAAATTTTTGCCTTTGATAGTGCGTCCACAAATTTTAGAAAGCCAATTAATGTCGTTGAGCTTGTAAATTAGTATTCTACGATCTTTTAATTATTTTCTTTATTTCAATCAAAATGTTTAGTCTGTGATAGCTGTAAATAGGTAATATTTTTATTCTTATTAATAAAGAGTTGCTTTTGTTATGATATTGTCATCTTTGTCACTTTTTTTGTGCGCTTGTGTTGTCAATTTTATTTTGTCTTACTTAAATCTCTGACCTTCTATCAACGATGTACTGATCAACTTGTTAAGCAGTGCTTAATGATGAAACGTTATCGTTCGGCAAAAGAGCATCAAATTTTCAGGAAGGGCTAATATAAACTTCAGTATATAAATCATAGTTCATGTTAGCTCCAGCAATCAAGTTAGTTAATTTATTATATATATTATCAAATCCGTCGAAAGACATGATAATAATAATAATAATAATAATAATAATGATGATGATGATGATAATGATGATGATGATGACGGATGATGATGATAATAATAATAATTACTGAATAATAATAATAATAATAATAATAATAATCAATGTAATAATTGTTGTAGTTGTTGTTTTGCTTATTGTTAGCGATCACCATATGTAGGAAAATTTGGCAAAAGTGTGAAAATCAAAATACGGTTTGATATGTGTCTAAAAGTCGTTTGAAAGCCAAACCATACGGTTTGAACGTAGTCCTTCATCAGTGGTAAGTGAACGATTTGAAATAGCTGAAGACAACAAGTGCGTGAGGAAAGATAACGTTTGATAAAAAAAAATAGAAAAAAAAAATAACAGACGCGTGCGCGTCAAATGCGTCAAAAGAAAGAAAGGTTAATGTCCAGTTCGCACACATGTCAGTCGGGTCTAGAATATTCCAATTACACAAAGTACAGGCAGTTGAAAAAGGCACACATGTCAGTCGGGTCTCTCTCTGCACTTTGTTCTTGATTGTCTATACTTATATAAGCGACTAACAAGTGTGTAAGCGACTACAAGTGTGTAAAGTAAAAATTGTTTTATTCAGTTTCAAAGGCGAGAGTGATGGAGGGCAGCAAACGGAATAAGAAATAAATTGGACGCCGCCTCTTTGAGCAGTGAAGATTCCTACTCGATTTCGTCCTGTAATTGTGATAGCCGTTGATCTTAAAATGTGAGCAGCTCCTGTTCATGTTGAAGCTCTTGTAATTTTCCGCGTATTGAGCTTTTTTATGCATTTTCTGCTTCCAATACACACTCTCTGGTATTCTCTTCGCCGTTTTTCTTGGGGTGTTATTGTTTGCACCGCCATTTCTTGCAAAAATTGAGAAACCTTAGAAGGTGAAGCGGAACATGCTCTTCGCTTGATGCTTGACCCATCATTCTTTCTGAAAAAAGGTATGGAGTTGCTTTTTATTGCTCACAGTTAATACTATGGAATAAACTTGACGCCATGCATCATGGCGTCATGCTATGCAGAGCTTTGGGCTTGAAAAAAGTTAAGCCTTCAGGAATGTGTATTGAAACAAAAGACGGGGGTTTCTCATCTATGCAAAGGCAAAGCTTGTCTCATTTTTAACCTTAAGCATGACATCGGAGCCTCAATATAATTTCAAGCGGGTAAAAATAATGACAGCTGATTTGTACGAAAGCCGAGGAGGGACTTCAGACTTCAGACTTCAGACTTCGGACTTCGGACTTCAGACTTCAGACTTCAGACTTCAGACTTCAGACTTCAGACTTCGGACTTCAGACTTCAGACTTCAGACTTCAGACTTCAGACTTCAGACTTCGGACTTCAGACTTCAGACTTCAGACTTCAGACTTCAGACTTCAGACTTCGGACTTCAGACTTCAGACTTCAGACTTCAGACTTCAGACTTCAGACTTCAGACTTCGGAATTTGGGTTTGGGATTTCCGACTGTGGATATTTAATATATCAGCCATAATTTCAGACTTTTGACAATGGATGAGGAGGTAAGCTGACTTCAATAACTTTTCCCCGTCTATTTATTTCTAGTGTGGGGATATTTTGGAAAGGGATTGGGAATCTGTTAAGCTTATTATGCACAAAGTAACATGAAATGAAATACACGGCGACGCGATGACCAAAGCTGGAGCCGCTTCGTACTCATGAGTGAGACAAGCTTCTAATATAAAACAATTCTTCAGAGACTGAGATGAACGACAATTTACTTTCGTATAGGCTGTGCAACTGAATTCAGACTATCGATAAGAAAAAATGGAAAGCAAGAGAATAAAGGACAATAATAAAAACGACTTGGTTTTGAAAACAACAACAACAAAAAAAGATTGAAAGCAAACCAAGGAATAATATTAGTTCTGCGGGAAAAAGGTTGAATCATGACACTTTTGCACGGCGTATTAAAGTGTCACGCAATAGCCTTGTGAAATCAATGTGAAATTGCCCTGCTGTTAGTTCCAGTCAAGCGTTAGCCCTTCGTCAGAGCGAATCCGAAGGACGAAAACTTCAGCACTGGAATCTCTTTACGGATGGTACCCTCACCTATAAATTCTGTTGATAAACCAAATATTTGATCATACTTAAACCTGCTCTGAATATCTATCTGAATATCCCTGTAAAGATTTTACAGGGAAATCCTCCCGCAAGGATGTCTTGTGTCTTCTTTGACCCAAAATTAGAGGTAGCATTCCAACAAGAAAATAGTGACTGTAAACCGGAATTTACTTGTGACTCCAACACAGTAACCATGTACACCTGCAGTCGGCTACTGATTTGTATACATTCCATACCTGTTATTTCTCACATGTTGTACAGGTGTTTTTAAGTAATAAGGTGAAGAGATAGTCCATTCTGTTACTTGGAAAATGAAATAACTAAAATCATGCGCTAGTTTTGTTGCATACAGTTTTGGTTTGTTTCATGTTTTCTTACAAGGGTCTCAGTTAAAGGGGTGATCAATGCTATGTGGGCTAATAAAAACTATTTTTTAACGCTTTTCCTAGGGTAAACCTCGAAGTAGTGACGCAAACAAGAGGAGCATGGAAAAATCATGAGATGCTTGGCGCGCTTGAGTGACGTCACCTCTACAAGTGCCATACTGCCTACAGATATGACAAGATTGTTCGATGACATCAAAAATTAGTTGTGTGTTCCTGTTCAATGAGGATAAAAAGGTCGGCACAAAGTGTAAGAACTGAACTGAGTGGCACGCTGACCATTAGCGGGCGTGTACAAATATTATTCGAAGGATGTCCAAGTTCATTTGAATAAAATTTTATTTCAATTCAGGGATTCAAAGACGTTATTTTGTGAAACGCAAACAAACATAATAAAAGCAATATGATGTTGACATGTTTCCGACCACAACTAATAGCTGTATATGTAACTTTACAACGTGACAACAAGGAATCTCAACGTGCTGCAGCCGAACATTCCAGATGCCTTAAATATTTTGAAAGCAATCATTAGGCTATACTTGATAATGGGTGCTGTTGACATGCCTGCAGCGTCCAAATCCTAATCGTTTCAAATTATCTGTTATTTCTATAAAAAGCATTAACCTTTCTTCTGGGTTTTGTGGTACTCGGTGGTTGGGGACTATATACCCCACCAGCTCCTCAAACTCCCGCGAGTAATCTCTGGATTGTGCCCCGAAAAAGAGTTTTACAAGCTTCCACAACTTCTTCAGTGGTGGACATCAACGAGATAACTGTGGGTCGAATATACTTCAGGCACAAAGTACATTACGTCTGGCTTTCCTCCAAGAGCATCTGCGTTTTTGTGAACTCTTAGTTTCTTGATATTCCACAATTTTGCAACAGAGCGGAGTTAGGCATAAACAAAACTTTAAGCATTCTTTAAGCAACGGGTCAACATCTAAAAAGACACCAGAATCTCTAAAATCCTTAAACAAGTTCATCCAGCAGCCGCCTCCACCTTGCCTTAACTTTGACCAGTAGGCTTCTATTCTTTGGTTGGCACTACTTCCGTGAACAATCCTGTTATCGCCTGCTAAATCATCACCGTCATTATACCTTAATAGCCTCTGGATGGTGGAAACCCACATGTTTTCCATTCCCTTATCAATGCGAGCCACCCTAGGTACTCCACCTGTCTGCTGGACAGTGCTTAGAAAAAATCAACACCAATATTCGGGTTCGGGTTGTTATTGGTTGAACCTACTTTTAGGCACAGTACACGCCGTGAGAAGCCATCTGCACAGCCATGCAAACAAAATCCATACAGTTTTAGTTTATCTCAGCCATCTAAACAGCCTGATATACTAAGCCATATCCAAAGTCGGAAATCCCAATCCCGAATTCCGAAATCCGAATTCCGAAACCTGAAGTCTGAAGTCTGAAGTCCGAAGTCTGAAGTCTGAAGTCTGAAGTCTGAAGTCTGAAGTCCGAAGTCCGAAGTCCGAAGTCTGAAGTCTGAAGTCTGAAGTCCGAAGTCCGAAGTCTGAAGTCTGAAGTCTGAAGTCTGAAGTCTGAAGTCTGAAGTCTGAAGTCTGAAGTCCGAAGTCTGAAGTCTGAAGTCTGAAGTCTGAAGTCTGAAGTCTGAAGTCTAAAGTCTGAAGTCATAACTCAGCGTACCTCCTCATCCATTTTCAGAAGTCTGAATATGGCTGATATGTTAAGCCATATACACAGTCGGAAATCCAAAACCCGAATTATGAATTCCGAAATCCGAAATCCAAAATCCAAAATCCGAAATCTGAAGTCTGAAGTCTGAAGTCTGAAGTCCGAAGTCTGAAGTCTGAAGTCTGAAGTCTGAAGTCTGAAGTCTGAAGTCTGAAGTCTGAAGTCTGAAGTCTGAAGTCTGAAGTCCGAAGTCTGAAGTCTGAAGTCTGAAGTCTGAAGTCCGAAGTCTGAAGTCTGAAGTCTGAAGTCCCTCCTCGGCTTTCGTAGATTTGAAAGAAAACCGCATGACACTATATTTTGAAGTGAGATGTTTATCGCGGTTCAAATTTACACAATTCTGTTGTGTGTCACATGCAGGTAAAATTTAATTTATGTTTTGAAAACATTTAGATAGAATTTTGTGTTTCACACTGGCTGCATTTGCTGCATTTGATCACTTTTCAAATCGCAAAAAGTGCTCATTGTGCAACTCGGCCCACCCCGCTTCTATTTAGTGTTCGATTTTTGCTTTCACGAAGTTTTGTGAGAATGCTTTCTCGAAGCTCCGCTGGCAGGTGGTTGATGTTTTCCAACAAATTCATTTTCTTCGCTTGCGCGGATGTTCAACAGACCGTGTCAAAACCTTTGTCTGTTTCCTCACACTGTGAATGTGTTCTTTTGCGGCTCTCAAGAACAGCTCAACAACATTTGTGGGCCATTGTTTTTCCACGTCAAGCTCGCGCGCCCTGAAGACGTCTTTTACCATCTCCCCACAATCTTCCAAAACCTCTCTTTCTTCTGTTTTGGTAAAATCTGGGTTCAAAAGCAGCGCATTCAGTTGTTTGAGTTTTGAAAGGGAAAGGTCCATAAACATTTGCCTTAAAAACATGAAATCCTTAAGGTTGCCCGACTTGTCAATTATGTTGTTTTGGATGTATTCACAAAGTGTTTCTTTGGCAAAAACCGCAAGCTAAAAGGGCTCTGAATCAGTTGGTAAATAAAGGCTGTAACTTCTTTTCTGGAAAATGTTGCCTTCCTGTGCGGCCAAAGACTCGTCAAAAAAAGTGGGTTGTTGGTTGTTTGCCATTTGTCCCCCTTGAAACAACGTGTATCTTCCAAGGAAAATTTGTTGTTGCGTCCCCGCGCCAAAACCTCCAATTGGGGTGCCATCCACTGCCGCAACCTCCTGCAAATCCCCGCTGCCGCGCTGCTGGTCCTTTGAAGTACGGCATTTTACGTACGACTAAAAAACGCCCTCAGCGCGAACTCCGAGCAAAGTTCGCGCTTGAGGCGCTTTTTGGTCGAAAATTCGTTCGTAAACTGCCGGTATTTCTTTGACTCCGACTATACTACTGGGGACAAATAATTGATACATGGTTTATTGATTAGTTTCTTTTTAACTTCACAAAAGGAACAATTAGGACTTTGAATATTGCCTACTTCAAAACACCACGGGTGCCATTATTGAAAAACAAAACAATAATAATAGCATTGAATATCTTACATTAAAAGGATCTCAAGTTAGGTACTCTGGAAGGCATTACCTAAAGCAAAAAGGCCTCTGACATTGAATTATCTTACAAATCAAATCCTTGCCCTATCTTGACCTATTTTTTAGGCTTCTTATATGTGTGCTCCATCAACAAGCTATAGTGATCAGGATATCTAATGTTAAACCGATCAAAAACAGTATAAATGTAGGTAGGTGGGCTAATACATGCGACGGAACTCCATGAAAAGGTTTTGATCACATCAAAACTAATTCCAAAGTGCAGGAGGTGCCCAGCTCCCTCTTGTCGCTTCAGGAATGTTTACACATATGTGAGTTTCTGGCTGGTGTATTTCTAGCAAAAATTAAGAATCTACGTGGCAAAGGCCTCATATTATTGAATAAATACAAAAGCGTCAATCAGAACGGCGTCTTTATCGAAAACACTTTGTAAATTGTCATCACAGGTTTTATCCTTTGCTGTGTTCAGCAACCACAACAGAGAATCTGTTTTACCATAGCTTTCATGGCTTGTCTTACTTGCCTAATCTTCCAGCAGTACAGTATCGGGTTAAGAGAAGAGTTTAAGTAAACTAAAGTTAGTACAGATATCCACGCGACATCCGCAACCGTTCCAATCCATCCTGTTATTATTATAACAGAAACAATGAGATATGGAGTATAACATACAGCTAATGCTAACTGTATCCACGCTATGCTGGAAACTGTCTTCCTGTATCTTTCTATATTCAGTGGAGTTCCTCCCGCGCTTCCTTGTTCCGGCTGGACGTGGCTTTGAACTTGAGCTTGATTTTGGCGAAGTCTTATGGAGATCTTCGTGTAGGAGAAAGCCGAGATGATGACACAAATTACAATGCTAGTAATCGTTATAGTCATAGCGGCAACGGTGTTGAAAATGCTTAGGGATCCAACTCCAATGCTGCCAAACCAAAGTAAGATGATTGCTCGTCTAACCCGTCGTATAGTCACATATTGCTGATACGTAAGGCCCAATTTCAGGGCGAGGAGTCTGTCCACGCTTATTGTGGTGGTTGTAGTGAGCGATACCCCACACAATATAATGCCTGATGTATTACCTACTACTTGAAGGTGATTAACGTTGTTTGTGTTTTTCACAATACTGCTCAGCAAAGCGTGAACTAAGAGCGGCTGTGTAAGAACACCAACAAAAAGATCAGTGACTGCCAGACAACGAAATAACATTTTCCTCGGTGGTTGAATAGACGACACCTTCTGAAGAGCGATCAGGGTCAGAGCATTGCCAAGAGTTGCCGTGATAGAAAGAAAAATGTTTAAAGCAGCACAAAATGCAGCTACGCCTGTTGATAGTGCACCTGTGAAGTTTCCCATTCCAGTTGCACTGTTCATGCTTTTACGAATATACCACTTTAAAGCTTACAAGACTGCGTAAGGCATCATCCCAAGTGTTTCTGAGCTCTCGCTGACCCCGTGTTTTCAATTACCCATGAATCGATGTATCATTAAATTAAAATTAAAATATCGATAATATTGGTGCGTTTAGTTGCTCTAGCCACGTTTTCTTCCATATCAAATGTCTTTCGTCCGAAAGTTTGCAAACATTTCTGTAAGAAAACATTTAATGACGCACATAGAAAGAAAGGTCAGGTTTCTCTAATTTACGTTTCTGCAATGTGAAGCAAGTAAGTCAAATTTTGTGCCACATTTCAAGCCTATGGAAATATTGCAAATAATTCTGAATTCGCGTGTTCAGCTGCCAGGTAATGATATTGGCATATTGTCATCTTTGGCATGTTATTTTTTGTGGGCGTGTGTTGTCAATATTATATTGCCTTACTTAAATCTCTCACCTTCTGTCAAGGATTTACTGTTCACCTTTTGAAGCAGTGCTTAAAGATAAAACATTATCGTTCGTCAAAAGAGCATCAAATTTTCAGGAAGGGCTAATATAAACTTCAGTGCTGATATAAATAATAGTTCATGTTAGCTCCAGCAATCAAGTTAGTTAATTTATTATATATATATTATCAAATCCGTCGAAAGACATGAAATAATAATAATAATAATAATAATAATAATAATAATAACTAAATAATAATAATAATAATAATAACATTAATCATACGGTTTGAAGGTAGCCCTTCATAAGTGGTATGTGAATGATTTTAAATAGCTGAAGACAACAACAAGAGCGTGAGGAAAGATAACGTTTGATTAAAATAAAATAAAATAAAATAAACGAAGGCAATAATAGACGCGTGCGCGTGGAATGTGTCAAAAGAAAGAAAAGTTAATGTCCAGTTCTCACGGTAAAAAAATAAATAAATAAATAATAATAATAATAATAATAATAATAATAATAATAATAAAATAAACAAATAAATAAAATAAAATAAAATAAACGTTGTAATTGACCTTTCTTGCTCATCGTTTAACAAAATGTGGTAACTAAAGTGTGCGACGATATTTGCTAATAATGTTACCTTACGACCCTCCTTTTCGTGCGTCCTCCATGTATGCCAAGTTAGAAGTCACACTCGAGATGAGATTCGAGACCGTTCTTTTCGCGCTTGTTTTCTTTTTTGCAGGAAGTCATGGGAAAAAACAAACAAATAAGCTGAATACAAAATTAAGAAGAAACTTATGATCGATATCTTTAAGCGGTATCGTCATTGTATTTTAAAAATTCAAGGGAAAAATTCGAGGGGAATAAAAGCCGATCAAATGCATGTGCAATTGTCTCAAAATCTGACAGAAAGTTCTGAAAAACTAGTTTTGCCGTCTAACTTTGATTAATCTTCGAGTTTTTTTTCTTGTTTGAACTGGTAAGAATAAGCGTTTGGATTTTTTAGCTGGCTGTGCAGATGTCTGCGAGGAAAATTGTCTTTTTAAAGGGAACCGTGGAGTTATAACATTAATACCTCAAATTGCTCCAAACCTTGCACAGAATCTAGATAAATGTTTTTGTCATTTTCTTGACAGCTTTTTTAACAACTTTCTGTCAGATTTTGAGACATTCACATGCATTTGAGTGGCTTTTTTTTTGCCCTCGAGCTTGAGTTTCTGCTTACTATTTAATTAGGATTTTTAAACGGAAGCAATGGTGTTATAACATTAATAACTCAAATTGCTTCAAACATCTCACAGAATGCAGATAAATATATTAAAATCTTATAGATCGCAACCATTTTCCTGATAACTGACTGCAAATTTCGTACTTTTAGCCTTGCGATTTCAAAGGTGGCCGCGATCTTGGAATACGCAATGTTATATGGGATTGATGAGGTTTTACGGCTCCCTGGCTCCCAAATCTTCTTCAAAGCTGTGTTGTTATTTTGATGTTTTCATTGCACAAATGCAGCCTTTTGTCCTGGATTCAGAACATTCTTCTGAGAAAGGGCAACCAGGAATTGACAACGGCGAATGAAAATGAGTTTATATTATTAGAAATGCAAGGAAGTCGTGCTTAACTCTGCGTGAGGTATTCAGAAATGCCCACTGGAAATGGCATGTGTGTGCTATTTGAAATTAAAAAGTCTCGGAAAGGTGACTGAAGGAAAGTTTTATCTAACTGGGTGGATATTTATCGGAAATATGTATGTCATTCTTATAGCACAGCGTTTAGAGGATCTTATAAGAACATCTTGACGCCGTTTATATCGTGTTTTAAGGTCTTTTAATTTCCACTCAGTGCTGTTCTCGAACGTTTGCGTCGTTGCTACCGATTGAATACCGATTGAGCTTAGTCTCCGAAAGAATGATCACTGCGTGATACAATTTATTGGTGAATGAAATTAACATAACTATTAAAAAATAACTATACCTGAAAGCATTTTAAAATAACCTTTGTAGTCCTTTTAAGCTTACATGGACACATTCCCGGACACAACGTGCCAATCTAACCTTGATCCATTTTTCTTTCAGTTTTTCATCTTTTGGAAATTTATATAGACTAATAGCTGTTTTTTTTCTCCTTGCTTTTTGTGGTGTAATGACAGTCATACGCGCTATAATTTAGCGTGTTTTCGCCAAAAGAAATAGTACAACGGGAAGCCGTAAAACGTCGTCAGTCCCAAAGATCATTGCGTATTCCAAGATGGCGGCTACCGGTGAACTGACAAGGCCAAAAGCGCGAAATTTGAAATCAATTTTTCTGGCTTAGCACAACATATTTTTGCTACTTGTCTAATTTCTCTGCCTTCTCCAAGAATTTTCGAAAAGACATATGCAACGTGCTTTCTTTTCTTGCCCTGAAATGTTTTGCTGCTTTATGGATTTTGAACCGCGGCCAATTCCTGTTCACTGCTCTAAACTATCAGGTTCGTACTCCTTTTTTATATTTTCTACGACCGTAAAACTCTTCGTTTGTTTCTGTATACGAGGGAAACCCTAACCCTGTACACCCCAAATAATCATATTTTCATTGAATAAATGTTTGAAAGAAAATTTGCCCTGAGCGGGATTTGAACCCACGTCCCCCTGTATACTAGTCGGGTGTGATGACCACTACACTATCAGGACAACCATGCTGGCAAGACGGCAATCGAAGATGTGATTTACGTGATCGAAGACGTGGCATCCCGGGAAATTTTACTTTCTTAGGTGACAAGGCAGGGGAAGCCTATAACTCCATTTGAAACCCAACTAAGGATCAATTACTGATACACGACCGAAGTCAACTTAGCGGATGACAAAGGAGGATCCAATTACGGATACAGGCTTATTTCAATTAATTAAATTCTGTATACGAGGGAAACCCTAACCCTGTACACCCCAAATAATCATATTTATAATAAAATAATATATATATATATATATATATATATATATATATATATATATATATATATATATATATATATATATATAGTACAGTAAGGTAGGGAGGGGATATATTAGCAACTGATTGCCTTAATTACTTAGGATCACCAGCCTATTCCCGTTTGGATGGCGATTCATTAGCGATTTCTGAGAAATACAAACAGACAAGGTTAATTTGGGAACAGAAATCATCAACTAAGTAATTAAGTGAAAATGTGGCTCAGCCAGGAATCGAACCTGGGTCTCCAGATTACCGGTCGGATGCCTTAACCACTAGGCCACTGAACCAACCACACTGGGTTGACACATATTTTAACTGTACAACACATACACAGTGTGGCCTTATTTTTATTTTTATTTTGAAGTTGTCTCCTAGGACCTTACCATAAAAATAAGGCCACACTGTGTATGTGTTGTACAGTTAAAATATGTGTCAACCCAGTGTGGTTGGTTCAGTGGCCTAGTGGTTAAGGCATCCGACCGGTAATCTGGAGACCCAGGTTCGATTCCTGGCTGAGCCACATTTTCACTTAATTACTTAGTTGATGATTTCTGTTCCCAAATTAACCTTGTCTGTTTGTATTTCTCAGAAATCGCTAATGAATCGCCATCCAAACGGGAATAGGCTGGTGATCCTAAGTAATTAAGGCAATCAGTTGCTAATATATCCCCTCCCTACCTTACTGTACTTAATTAATTTCCAGGGGGATTTGGCCTTGCATCGCTGATCGATCGGGGAGTAGTGACGTGATCCTGGTTGCAGAAAATGTGTGAAATTGTCTCCTAGGACCTTACCATAAAAATAAGGCCACACTGTGTATGTGTTGTACAGTTAAAATATGTGTCAACCCAGTGTGGTTGGTTCAGTGGCCTAGTGGTTAAGGCATCCGACCGGTAATCTGGAGACCCAGGTTCGATTCCTGGCTGAGCCACATTTTCACTTAATTACTTAGTTGATGATTTCTGTTCCCAAATTAACCTTGTCTATATATATATATATATATATATATATATATATATATATATATATATATATATATATATATATATATATCATTGTTATTTTTATTGTTATAGTAAAACTAGTATATCATACTTATATTAAGTTAATCCCAAGCAACACAGTTTCCTGAAATGCAAATTGTACGATGAAACAGCGGGGACGATCAGCTATATTGCAGGGAAGTGCACAGTGTTTGCTCAAAACCAATATGAGACGTGGAGATATGATAGAGTTACTCAGGTTATCCATTGGGATCTCAGTGGGGTATGTGGTTTTTAGACAACAGCAAACTGATTTGATGACAGGCCCTAGCTGGTTTGAAGAGGCTGGCTAGAAGAGTTAAAACTGTAACTGGCTCAGTTCAAGATACAAGCAGACCATTTGATAGACGAAAACAGGCCAAATATTATTCCTATCAGGAAGACTAAAATCGGCGTTGTCTGCCCCTTTAACACTAGTTTACCTAGAAAAGAAAAAGAAAAGATCAAATCATGACTTGAAACACGAGATCAGGCGCATCTAGCTGGAACTGGTGATTGTTCCAGGTCATCCCAATACTTATCGGTTCACTGGGGACAGTTTCAAGGGGATTTGGAAAGTGAGGGAGGCACTTGTTGATGCCTTACAACAAGAAAGTCCTACGGCGGGTTCGGTTTGTTGGGACAGCAAAGATCACGTGTAAAGTGTTGCACTCTACCCTGAGTAGCAGATGGTTTTTATTTTCCGTTGGCTTGAACCTACAAATAAAATAAAACAAAGTGAAACCTCTTCACCCAGGGTAGCTACACACTTGAGAGCAAGTGTAGGAAAATTTGGCAAAAGTGTGAAAATCAAAAGACGGTATAATATGTGCCTAAAAGTCGCTTGAAAGCCAAACCATACGGTTTGAACGTAGTCCTTCATCAGTGGTAAGTGAACGATTTGAAATAGCTGAAGACTACAACAAGTGCGTGAGGAAAGATAGCGTTTGATTAAAATTATAATAGAAAAAAAAAATAATAATGGACGCTTGCACGTCAAATGTCTCAAAAGAAAGAAAGGTTAATGTCCAGTTCGCACACATGTCAGTCGGGTCTAGAATATTCCAATTACACAAAGTACAGGCAGTTGAAAAAGGCACACATGTCAGTCGGGTCTCTCTCTGCACTTTGTTCTTGATTGTCTATACTTATATAAGCGACTAACAAGTGTGTAAGCGACTACAAGTGTGTAAAGTAAAAATTGTTTTATTCAGTTTCAAAGGCGAGAGTGATGGAGGGCAGCAAACGGAATAAGAAATAAATTGGACGCCGCCTCTTTGAGCAGTGAAGATTCCTACTCGATTTCGTCCTGTAATTGTGATAGCCGTTGATCTTAAAATGTGAGCAGCTCCTGTTCATGTTGAAGCTCTTGTAATTTTCCGCTTATTGACCTTTTTTATGCATTTTCTGCTTCCAATACACAGTCTCTGGTATTCTCTTCGCCGTTGTTCTTGGGGTATTATTGTTTGCACCGCCATTTCTTGCAAAAATTGAGAAACCTCAGGAGTGTGAAGCGGAACAAGCTCTTCGCTTGATGCTTGACTCATCATTCTTTCTGAAAAAAGGTATGGAGTTGCTTTTTATTGCTTACAGTCAATATTATGGAATAAACTTGACAACATGCATCATGGCATCATGTTATGCAGACCTTTAGGCTTGAAAAAAGTTAACCCTTCAGGAATGTGTATTGAAACAAAAGACGGGGGTTTCCCATCTATGTAAAGGCAAAGCCTGTCTCATTTTTAACCTCAAGCGAGACATCGGAGCCTCAACATAATTTCAAGCGCGTTAAAAATAATGACAGCTGACTTGAAAGAAAACCGAATGACACTATATTTTGAAGTGAGGTGTTTATCGCGGTTCAAATTTACACAATTCTGTTGTGTGTCACATGCAGGTAATATTTAATTTATGTTTTGAAAACATTTAGATAGAATTTTGTGTTTCACACTGGCTGCATTTGCTGCATTTGATCACTTTTCAAATCGCAAAAAGTGCTCATTGTGCAACTCGGCCCACCCCGCTTCTATTTAGTGTTCGATTTTTGCTTTCACGAAGTTTTGTGAGAATGCTTTCTCGAAGCTCCGCTGGCAGGTGGTTGATGTTTTCCAACAAATTCATTTTCTTCGCTTGCGCGGATGTTCAACAGACCGTGTCAAAACCTTTGTCTGTTTCCTCACACTGTGAATGTGTTCTTTTGCGGCTCTCAAGAACAGCTCAACAACATTTGTGGGCCATTGTTTTTCCACGTCAAGCTCGCGCGCCCTGAAGACGTCTTTTACCATCTCCCCACAATCTTCCAAAATCTCTCTTTCTTCTCATTTGCTAAAATCTGGGTTCCAAAGCAGCGCATTCAGTTGTTTGAGTTTTGAAAGGGAAAGGTCCGTAAACATTTGCCTTAAAAACATGAAAGCCTTAAGGTTGCCCGACTTGTCAATTATGTTGTTTTGGGTGTATTCACAAAGTGTTTCTTTGGCAAAAACCGCAAGCTAAAAGGGCTCTGAATCAGTTGCCCGACTTGTCAATTATGTTGTTTTGGGTGTATTCACAAAGTGTTTCTTTGGCAAAAACCGCAAGCTAAAAGGGCTCTGAATCAGTTGGTAAATAAAGGTTGTAACTTTTTTTTTGGAAAATATTGTCTTCGTGTGCGGCCAAAGACTCGTCAAACAAAGTGGGTTGTTGGTTGTTTGCCATTTGTCCCCCTTGAAACAACGTGTATCTTCCACGGAAAATTTGTTGTTGCGCCCCCGCGTCAAAACCTCCAATTGGGGTGCCATCCACTGCCGCAACCTCCTGCAAATCCCCGCTGCCCCGCTGCTGGTCCTCTGAAGTACGGCATTTTACGTACGACTAGAAAACGCCCTGAGCGCAAACTCCGAGCAAAGTTCTCGCTTGGGGCGCTTTGTTGGTCGAAAATTCGTTCGTAAACTGCCGGTATTTCTTTGACTCCGACTATACTACTGGAGACAAATAAATGATACGTGGTTTATTGATTAGTGTCTCTCTAACTTCACAAAAGGAACAATTAGGACTTTGAATATTGCCTACTTCAAAACAACACGGGTGCCATTATTGAAAAACAAAACAATAATAATAGCATTGAATATCTTACATTAAAAAGATCTCAGGTAAAGTACTCTGGAAGGCCTTATCTGAAGTCAAAAAGGCCTCTGACATTGAATTATCTTACAAATCAAATCCTTGCCCTATCTTGACCTATTTGTTAGGCTTCTTATATGTGTGCTCCATCAACAAGCCATAGTGATCAGGATATCTAATGTTAAACCGATCAAAAACGGTATAAATGTAGATGGGTGGGCTAATATATGCGACGGAACTCCGTGAAAAGGTTTTGTTCACATCAAAGTTAATTCCAAAGTGCTGGAGGTTCCCAGCTCCCTCTTGTCGCTTCAGAAATGTTTACACATATGTGAGTTTCTGCCTCGTATATTTCTAGGAAAGGTTGAGAAGCTACGTCGCAAAGGCTTCATATTATTGAATAAATACAAAAGCGTCAATCAGAACGCTGTCTTTATCGAAAACACTTTGTAAATTGTCATCACAGGTTTCATCCTTTGCTGTGTTCAACAACCACAACAGAGAATCTGTTTTACCATAGCTTTCATGGCTTGTCTTACTTGCCTAATCTTCCAGCAGTACAGTATCGGGTTAAGAGAAGAGTTAAAGTAAACTAAAGTTAGGACAGATATCCACGCGACATTCGCAACCGTTCCATCCCATCCTGTTATTATTATAACAGAAACAATGAGATATGGAGTATAACAAACAGCTAACGCTAACTGTATCCACGCTATGCTGGAAACTGTCTTCCTGTATCTTTCTATATTCAGTGGAGTTCCTCCTGCGCTTCCTTGTTCCGGCTGGACGTGGCTTTGAACTTGAGCTTGATTTTGGCGAAGTCTTATGGAGATCTTCGTGTAGGAGAAAGCCGAGATGATGACACAAATTACAATGCTAGTAATCGTTATAGTCATAGCGGTAAAGGTGTTGAAAATGCTTAGAGATCCAACTGCAATGCTGCCAAACCAAAATAAGATGATTGCTCGTCTAACCCGCCTTATAGTCACAAATTGCTGATATGTAAGGCCCAATTTCAGGGCGAGGAGTCTGTCCACGCTTATTGTGGTGGTTGTGGTGAGCGATACCCCACACAATATAATGCCTGATGTATTCCCTACTACTTGAAGGTGATTAACGTTGTTTGTGTTTTTCACAATACTGCTCAGCAAAGCATGAACTAAGAGAGGCTGTGCAAGAACACCGACAAAAAGATCAGTGACTGCGAGACAACGAAATAACAGTTTTCTCGGTGGTTGAATAGACGACACCTTCTGAAGAGCGATCAGGATCAGAACATTGCCAAGAGTTGCCGTGATGGAAAGAAAAATGTTTAAAGCAGCACAAAATGCAGCTAGGCCTGTTGATAGTGCAAATGTGAAGTTTCCGATTCCAGTTTCGCTGTCCATGATTTGACGAATATACCACTTTAAAGCTTACAAGACTTCGTAAGGCATCATCGCAAGTGTTTTTTAGCTCTCGCCGACCCCGTGTTTTCAATTACCCATGAATCGATGCATCATTAAAATAAAATTAAAATATCGATAATATTGGTGCGTTTAGTTGCTCTAGCCACGTTTTCTTCCATATCAAATGTCTTTCGTCCGAAAGGTTGCAAACAGTTCTGTAAGAAAACATTTAATGACGCACATAGAAAGAAAGGTCAGGTTTCTCTAATTTACGTTTCTGCAATGTGAAGCAAGTAAGCAAATATCGTGCCACATTTCAAGCCTATGGAAATATTGCAAATAATTCTGAATTCGCGTGTTCAGCTGCCAGGTAATGATATTGGCATATTGTCATCTTTGTCGTGTTATTTTTTTGTGCGCGTGTGTTGTCAATTTTATTTTGTGTTACTTAAATCTCTGACTTTCTGTCAAGGATTTATCTCTGACCTTCTGTCAAGGATTTACTGAGTTCACCTTTTGACGCAGTGCTTAAAGATGAAACATTATCGTTCGTCAAAAGAGCATCAAATTTTAAGGAAGGGCTAAAATAAACTTCAGTATATAAATAATAGTTCATGATAGCTCCAGCAATCAAGTTAGTTAATTTATTAAATATATTATCAAATCCGTCGAAAGACATAAGATATAATAATAATAATAGTAATAACAATAATAATAATAATATTAATCATACGGTTTGAAGGTAGCTATTCATCAGTGGTATGTGAACGATTTGAAATAGCTGAAGACAACAACAAATGCGTGAGGAAAGATGACGTTTGATTACAAAAAATAAAATAAAATAAACGAAGGCAATAATAGACGCGTACGCGTGGAATGTCTCAAAAGAAAGAAAAGTTAATGTCCAGTTCGCACGGTAAAAAAAAAAGAAAATGATAATAATAATAAAATAAACAAATAAATAAAATAGAATAAACGTTGTAATTGACCTTTCTTGCTCATCGTTTAACAAAATGTGGTAACTAAAGTGTGCGACAATATTTGCTAATGATGTTATTACGACCGTCCTTTTCGTGCGTCCTCCATGTATGCCAAGTTAGAAGTCACATTCGAGACGTGATTCGAGACCGTTCTTTTTGCGCTTTTTTTCTTTTTTTGCAGGAAGTCATGGGAAAAAAACAAACAAACAAACTGAATACAAAATTAAGAAGAAACTCATGATCGATATCTTTTAGCGGTATCGTCATTGTATTTTAAAAATTCAAACTCGAGGGGAATAAAAGCCGATCAAATGCATGTGCAATTGTCTCAAAATCTGACAGAAAGTTCTGAAAAACTAGTTTTGCCGTCTAACTTTGATCAGTCTTCGAGTTTTTTTTTTTCTTGTTTGAACTGGTAAGAATAAGCGTTTGGATTTTTTAGCTGGCTGTGCAGATGTCTGCGAGGAAAATTGTCTTTTTAAAGGGAACCGTGGAGTTATAACATTATTACCTCAAATTGCTCCAAACCTTGCACAGAATCTAGATAAATATGTTTTTGTCATTTTCTTGACAGCTTTTTTAACAACTTTTTGTCAGATTTTGAGACATTCACATGCATTTGAGTGGCTTTTTTTTTGCCCTCGAGCTTGAGTTTCTGCTTACTATTTAATTAAAGTTTTTAAACGGAGGCAATGGTGTTATAACATTAATAACTCAAATTGCTTTAAACATCTCACAGAATCCAGATAAATATATTAAAATCTTATAGATCGCAACCATTTTCCTGATAACTGACTTCAAATTTCGTACTTTAACCTTGGTGGCCGCCATCTTGCAATACGCAATGTTATATGTGATTGATGAGGTTTTACGGCTCCCTGTCTCCCAAAATCTTCTTCAAAGTTGTGTTGTTGTTTTGATGTTTTCATTGCACAAATGCAGCCTTTTGTCCTGGATTCAGAACATTCTTCTGAGGAAGAGCAACAAGGAATTGACAACAACGAATGAAAATGAATTTATATTATTAGAAATGCAAGGAAGTCGTGCTTAACTCTGCGTGAGGTATTCAGAAATGGCCACTAGAAGTGGCATGTGTGTGCGATTTGAAATTAAAAAGTCTCGGAAAGGTGACCGAAGGAAAGTTTTATCCAACTGGGTGGGTATTTATCGGAAATATGTATGTTACTCTTATAGCACAGCGTTTAGAGGATCTTATAAGAACATCTTGACGCCGTTTATATCGTGTTTTTAGGTCTTTTAATTTCCACTCAGTGCTGTTCTCGAATATTTGCGTCGTTGCTACCGATTGAATATCGACTGAGCTTAGTCTCCGAAAGAATAATCACTGCGTGACACAATTTATTGGTGAATGAAATCAACATAACTATTAAAAAATAACTATACCTGAAAGCATTTTTAAATAACCTTTTTAGCTTACATGGACACATTCCCGGACACAACGTGCCAATCTAACCTTGATCCATTTTTCTTTCAGTTTTTCATCTTTTGGAAATTTATATAGACTAATAGCTGTTTTTTTTCTCCTCGCTTTTTGTGGTGTAATGGCAGTCATACGCGCTACAATTTAGAGTGTTTTCGCCAAAAGAAATAATACAACGGGAAGCCGTAAAACGACGTCAGTCCCAAAGATCATTGCGTATTCCAAGATGGCGGCTGCCGGTGAACTGACAAGGCCAAAAGCGCGAAATTTGAAATCAATTTTTCTGGCTTAGCACAACATATTTTTGCTACTTGTCTAATTTCTCTGTCTTCTCCAAGAATTTTCGAAAAGACATATGCAACGTGCTTTCTTTTCTTGCCCTGAAATGTTTTGCTGCTTTATGGATTTTGAACCGCGGCCAATTCCTGTTCACTGCTCTAAACTATCAGGTTCGTACTCCTTTTTTATATTTTCTACGATCGTAAAACTCTTCGTTTGTTTTATCTCTTGCTGTTCAATTGTTTGAACACTAAATTGGCCCAATTAAAGCTAGAAAAGCCATGCGACTGAGTTGCTCGATGCTCGGCTCTTAGGCTAAATATATATATCATTGTTATTCTTATTGTTATAGTAAAACTAGTATATCATACTTATATTAAAGTAATCCCAAGCAACACACTTTCCTGGAATGCAAATTGTACGGTGAAACAGCGGGGACGATTAGCTATATTGCAGGGAAGTGCACAGTGTTTGCTCAAAACCAATATGAGACGTGGAGATATGATAGAGTTACTCAGGTTATCCATTGGGATCTCAGTGGGGGATGTGGTTTTTAGACAACAGCAAACTGATTTCATGACAGGACCTAGCTGGTTTGAGAATACCGAGAGAATACCGAGATGATGGCACTAATTACAATGACAACAATAATAAAAGTTATAGTGACGATGCGATTTAAAAATCTTAGAGTTCCAGCTACAATGCTACCAAACCAAAATAAGATTATCGCTTGCTTAACTCCCCTCATAGTCACTAATAGCTGGTATCTAAGGCCCAATTTCAGGGCGAGCAGTCTGTCCACGCTTATTGTGGTAGCTGTGGCGAGCGATACACCACACAAAATAATGGCTGATGTTTTCCATACTTGCGTCATACTGAAGGTGATCAACGATCTTTGTGTTTTTCCTCGCATTAGTGCTCAGCAAAGCATGAGCAAAGAGTGGCTGTGTAAGGACACCAACGCAAATATCAGTGACTGCCAGACAATGGAATATCAGTTTTCTTGGTGGTCGAATAGACGACGCCTGCTGAAAAGCAACGAGGATCATAACATTCCCAAGAGTTGCCGTGATGGAAAGCAAAATGTTTAAAGCTGCGACAAAATGTAGCTACGCCTGTTGGAAGTACACCTGTGAAGTTTCCGATTCCATCAGAGATGTTCATCGTTTTTTCGATTATCCCAATAATTATTTGAAGCCTACAAGACGGCGTTATACATCATAGAAAGTGTTCCCCAGCTTTCACTGATCCCACGTTTTTAATTATTTGGAGTCAATGCGTCATTAAATTAAAATGTGAAATATCGATTACATTGGTGCGTACGTGTATATGGTCAGGCCAAGTTTTTTGCCATGTCAAATGCCTTACGTCTGACAGTCTGCAAATTGTTTGTAAGGAAATGCTTGATAAAACAAATGAGGAGGGGGCAGATTTTTCCAAGTTCCGTTTCTACAAAGCGAAGCAAGTAAATCTGCAGGATGCGATATTCAATTTGTATGGAAATGATTCAAATAATCCTGAATTCGCATGTTCAGCTGCCGGATATTGATACTGGCATGTTACTAACTTTGTCATGGGTTTGTTTTAAAATTTTATGTTTGTTTTATTTTAATTTCTCCCTTTTAACAAGGTCGTGCTGATCAACTTATGAAATTACTGATAAACGTGTGAAACAACTGTTTTAACATTGAACATTATCGTTCGACAAAACGGCATCACATTTTCAAGAATCTCTGATATAAGCCTCAGTATGTAAATGACACTTCCTGTCACATCCAACCGCCAAATTAGTTAGTTATGATAATAAAATCCATCGAAAGAGACGATATAAACTGACCGAAAATAACAGCGTGCCGTTGGCTTTTGAAGGGTGCTTCCTTAATGAAGGGAAAATAGGATGATTGCATTGCAGAGTGATGTGGAGCTGAGATTGAGAGAAAACAAGATGTTTAAAGCTGCCAGAAACACATTGATATGTGGTGACAACGAGCTTGCCTGTTTTAGTGCTCTATGAAAAGCGTCTATCTTCTGTATGAAAACGTAAAGCTTGTGGGATGTGGCTGGAGTGACAAGGATACTTCACAAATTAATGTGATCAAGTAGATTTAAGGGGTAATGCCCGCAACCTTGTGGCCTTAGTGCCTTTAGAGTGGCTTCAGCTTACTTGATCACATTAATTTGTGTAGTATCCTTATCCTTTGTATCGTTTTCCATTTTTCATAAGTCAGCTTTTCCAATGTAAGTTGACCCGTTACGGTATTATATGTTGCTTTCCATTGCTTTCCAAAGTTACTGCAGTGTAATTATTAATGGCATAGATAATTAGTAAGGTTTCTATTTTTTTTTTCGGTTCTTTGTGTTTGTGTTTGTAAGGTATACATTGTAAATTAAAAATTAATGCATCACCCCCCCCCCCTGAAAAAAAATACATATATTTCCAAACGTTAATTTAAAAGCTGAATTAATAATATTATGCTTTTGATTTTAAGAAGCAATTTGCAGATTTAAAATTTAGATCGACAATGATCTCTCTCTACCCTGCGAGCAGAGTCTCCCCTTTGCCTTGTCAGAGGAGCGAAAGACGGAAGGAGACTTTGTAGAAGTCGTGTTTTTTCTCATTTGAACATGCGCAACGGTGGCTAAGAAACTGCCTCGTTCCCAACCGTTTACGATTTCCGGTTACGGTTCTGATGGGCTCGTGGCAGGAATAGTTGCAACACAAAACACGTTTTTCGAGGCATGGCATCACTGGAAAGTCCTACATATCCAAATACTCTATTTACGAGCAGGAGCAGAAATTTAGCAAGGTAAAAAGATTCTTTCTGGTCGCTTTGTGCAACTTCTCTCTATGGCGTAAAAGCGACATTCACTATAAATACACGCCATCGCCTTATGAATCGAACAGCTTTAGGAACTGATTGAACGCCCGCCAACTCTTCATCTATAATACAGTCTTGTAGAGTGTGTAGACTTTGCAATCGAAAAATAGAAGCGAATCAAAGAAAACTTTGGTTCTTGAAAAAAAAATTAAAGCATTTAGAATTAAATTCATCTCATATTCAACTAAAGGAGCGGACGTGCAAATTGCGAAGCTCAAAACAGCTCCAGACAGCCCCAAAGCTCTCAAAACACTGCTCCACTTTCTCCTTTGAAATTTCGCTTTCCGCCATTCCGTTTGCCACTGAAACTGTCTTTAAGCGAGTAAACAACGTTATCTGCTTTTACCAATCCTGAAGTGGTCGCTGATCATTTCAACATTATCTTTATTGTACAACGTGGGCTCAATTTTGGTCATCTCACACATCCTTAAGTGTAGACGCACACATATATAACCGGTTGAAACCTGGATCAAACCGGAAATTATGCATATAATGACGGCGGATCAAAGAAAAAACACGACTTCTGTAGAGTCTCCTTTCGTCTTTCCCTCTTCTGAAAATGCAAAGGGGAGGCTCTGCTCGCAGGGTATAATCTCTCAGAACACATAGCTTCATTCAGGTACAAATCCTAAAGTGTCTTCAAAGTTTCCCGCATCCACCGAGCAAGGTTCTTCAATTAAGAATTCATAGCGGCAAAACATCACCCAGGTACACAGCCACGAAGACAACGTACACGCGGAGGCAAACCACACGAGCTTTTGTCTCGAAGACCAGGGCCCCATCTTGCTGTTCTTAACATTCAAACGCTGACTCTTACCAGTTCAAACAAAAGTAACCGAGAATTGATCAAGCTAGACGGCGAATACTGTCGCTTATCAGTTTTTGTTGTTTACAGCTAGTGTTTCAATGAAGACCTCTAACTTTTTCAATAAAGCGTGATGCGCGCTTGTGGTTTTGGCATTTTCTTGACATCTTTTTGGTAACTTTCTGTGAGATTTTGAGACATACACTTGTTTGCAGTTTCTGCCTTCCTCGAGTCATGCAGTACCTAAATGTGCAACACTCCTTCGTGTCCATACTTTCTGGGCTAACAACGTATAAGGGAACAAATATTGTAAAGATGGAATATGACGGCGAGACAAGCACGTTAACACATACCCCGTATTGTCGAAATCAGCGAAGTATTTTATTAAGATTTATT
Organism: Pachyseris speciosa; assembly: GCA_016490735.1. Lineage (NCBI taxonomy): Eukaryota > Metazoa > Cnidaria > Anthozoa > Scleractinia > Pachyseridae > Pachyseris > Pachyseris speciosa. The sequence goes on along the minus strand of JAEMWC010000459.1, from coordinate 148,988 downwards.
AAATATGCCAGATATCTTTACGATGATATTGAACTGTGTCATACTGTTCTCTTCCGGGTCTACTTCAGTCAGTCACCACGCGTGTACGAGCTTCGGATGGCTATAGCAAAAGGTTGGAAAAAATCGCAAAGGTAGGAAAAAAAAGCGAAAACACCTAGCTGAGGTAATCTTAGTCTTAAATTTATAGAAATGGCGTTAATAATCGGCAAAACGTGTGATGCCCTTGCTGCACAACGGACACGGCATCTTGGACCCTGATACGGTCCCCATAGTGCAAACTTTCTCGGCTAACAACATACCACCCCCCCCCCCCACCCCACTTGTTCCACTTGGAACAAGCAGGTTCATATAAACCTGTGTTGCAAAAATTGGCCAAAGATTTTAAGCTGTGGTATATTTCTTCTGGCTGGTCTGCTTTAATCCTTTTCCGAAGGACGTTTTGTACATCTTTTTTTTTTTTTGCAATTTTCGGAGGGTAGGAGGTCAAATAGACCTGGCTACTCCATATAAGGGGTTACCACGGCGACTTCGCTGGGCCACAACACCGAAGGCTCTGTCTTTGTTGTCACGCTTGTCACGCTAGCTGTCGTTTATTTCTAAACGAACACTGCAGCTACAATTCGTTGCTTATTTGATTTATAAGTGTCAGTGTTTTTGGAGCCATTTTCCACCTCAGAAGCCCCCTGCCTGGCATCATAAAATCTGGGTTGATGGGTAAAGGCAATCCTTTGAAAGAAAACGGAGGTGAAAAGCAATTTCACACGAAGTAGGCCACCGAAAGTACGCGAGCGAGTGATGGCCATTCACGGAGTGAAGTTGTGTCTTTCGCCGTTTTGTGAGTGGATTCCAGGACCTGGCATGACAATTTTGGCGAGTTTTGACTTGTAAGTAATGCAATCGGTGCAATGTTTTTGCCAGCAGAACCGGGTGGCTCTACACTTATAAAAATAGGTGAAAATGGGAATTGGCAGGCTTCCATGCTGTTCTTAAACAAGAAAATCCCAGAATTCCTTTGGGTCACAAACGTGAAAATTACAGACTGTGAGAGCAACTGAAATCAAACAGCGTTATCGGGGTCGGGCTAAAGGGGGTGAGCAGGTAAAATATGGAACAGATTGCAAGAGGTGGAGTCAAAGTTTGCTGGCAATGTGAACTTTTAACTTCAATAGGAATTTTTATCTTGAAAACTTCAGGACAAAGTTGCGTGAATTTTGGTGTTGTTTGAGGGCGATTTTGGTTTTCAAAGAGAATAAACAGTCATATTAAGTGAAAATTGGGAGCTTTTGTCAGTTTAAGGGATAATAAAGTCTAAAAGAATGATCATTTGGCGAAAAAAGATGGTTTATTTCAACCATAGTTCGGGATTTGAGAAAGTTGTAGATTTTCAAAGCATCGGTCTATTGTGGGGTCGTATACGACCCCTCTCGGCGGAAAAGGGTTAAACACATTACGTGCGAGCTTCCGATGGCTATAGCAGAAAGTAGGAAGAAAGTAGTAAAGGGAATTAACTAGAACTAATCATAGATTAGTGAATTTCATTCGATTCGTGTTTTTCTGATCTGAAAGTAATTGTGTATTTTGAGGAGGATCCCTTTGTACCCTGTTTTAGTCATTTTTTGTTCAGTAATTAAAGGGATCACACTTAATATTTGGCCAAAGTGCATGTTATTGAATACGTCATTTATAATACAATATCAGATGCTCAGTGGCAGAAAGGAATATATTGTTCAAGTCTCACAACTCTGTAGGCAAGAGAGAACTTGAATCTCCTGTGAAAAGCAGCTGACTTGGTACATCACAACTCGGTATCGTTGCCGCCATGCATGAATTGCAGCGCCGGAGCAAATTGCAGCTTCTGTTTCCTAAAGAACACACCATTACAGAGCTTTGTAATGTTCTGAGAAGTAGCTGTAGTCATATTTGCTAGTGAGAGTTTGAATGAATCAACACCTGACCTTATCACATCTGAGTGAGTTTTTGCCGTATTTGGCCTTAATGTATACTGACAATAGGTACAAGACAATTTAACAATAACGAAGGCCCCCTTTATCTGATTCACTAAATACAAAAACGCTTCTCACTGTTCGAGAGCGTTTTCTATATCTTCAACATCTGGCAAATTGTCATTCCTAGATTTATTCTTTGCTGTTTTCATCAATCACAACAGAACATCTGTTTTGCCGTAGTTTTTATGACTTGTCTTACTTGTTTATTCTTCCAGCAATACAGAATCGGGTTTAGGGACGAGTTTAAATAAACAAAAGTTATCACAGATGACCATGAGACGTCCTTATCTATTCCATTCCATCCAGTTGCCGTTACTATTAATATATAGATTTAGCCAAGCCTAAAAGCGGAGCTCCCCGATTATTATTTTTTACTGGTATTGAGCAACACCGCAAGGCTTTCCTTGCGCCAATAATACCTCTGAACGGAAATTAAGATCGTCCTCTCAACACCTTCTGGCGATCCCAAAGCTTTTTAAATTTTTAATTTTTTTGATGATTTCTAACTAATTGATGTAATATTGTAGGATTTTTGTCTTTTTAAATATCTTTTTTAATGTAAAGCGCCATGGACAAATAGTGGATTGAGCGCTATATAAATATTTTATTACTATTACTATTACTATTGATTGTGGTTCAAAAAGCTCAAAACATTACAAGAAAAACAATACAGTCGACGCTTGTGTTTGTTCGAAAACAAATTTAGCAATCTAAGAATGATGAAATATTTTCATCCAACATCGTTGGAAGAGCATGCTTGAACGTTTACCCACCTTTCACAATAGTGCATTAAAATTGCTTTCCATATTTGATCTAGATCAAACATGTTCTAGTTCATCCAAAATTTCGCATTACGAATAAATGTTTGATCGTTTAGCCACCCCAACAAACAAATCGTACACAAACGGTAAAAAGCAACCAAACAAACCACATAACGTCGAAAATTTCAGCGATACTACGCAAAAATCATTTTTTGGACTCACTTGGTCCGCTTTTTGGTCAAACATTGTTATGCGTTTAGCCACCAAACGTTATGTGTGACAAACACGATGTTGGATGAAAATGTTTGATCTTTAGCCGGGCTTAACAAACATATTTCGTAGTACGTTAAGCTTAGACAGAAGCTTAAATGTCGTAGTAAAGAGAAAAAGGAAAACAATCCTGGTAGTTTGGATAGGTAATCGCATGGGGCCGAGTAAAATTAAGGATTAATATCACTTGTGTTTTAAGAAGTTTGCTGAATTTGCCCTCGTCGCGCAAAGCATGAGAGATACTTTACGAGGACTCATTGCGATTACGTGTTAATAACATAAGGGCAAACGTTTCTTTCAGTTCTTAACCCTTTTCCTTCCAACGTCACACATATGTGATGATAAATACTACTTCCCTTTTATGGTTTATTTCTTGTTTAAAATTTGTCAGAACGTCATAATAATTGTGTGAATAGCACCAAATGTGTTTTGCAATCATTAAAGCCAAAAATAATGACTGCAATACCAGAATTCCGCTGCATATCACCGTTCGTTTAGCAGCAAAACCCAAAATGTTTGTCTTTTGGCCAGAGAATAACACCAAAATTTACACATTTTTGTGGCCAACTTTTTAATAAGAAAAACTGTCGAAATATCAAGATTCTACATTTACAGCAAACCTCAAGCTCTCTCCTTAGTATCTGCTACGAAACATTTATCTCTCATTTTTCTGCCTGCCACGCTTCAGCCCGTTTCTGAGATCCAATCTTGTGTGTCTTAACTTGACTCGTTCACGGCCGAAAAGAATTCTGGGAGCTTCAACCACGCCGTGAGCATTGAACTCTCCCTCGGTTCATTTCATAGTTTTTCGCTACCCGGTGCTGAGCCACCCGGTGCTACCAGCAAAATGTTGCATCCATGAGTTTTTTACCGGTCAAAACTAGTCCAAATTGCCATGGTAGGTCCCGGAATCTACTCGCAGAAAGACAAGAGAGGCAGGCTCCATTTCGATCCACCATCATCACAACGGAGCGTGTTTGGCATCTCCATCAACATGAAACCTCCTCTCACCTCCGATTTCTTTCCAAGGCTTGCCTTAACCCACATTCTAGCTTAATGATGCCAGCATGGGGGCTTCTGCAGAGGAAAATGGCTCAGAAAACCACTCTAATACTGACCATCGCACCACAGTCGAGCGATTTCACTCACTCGAGAAACAACAACTCGGGTGCATCACGTGACTCTAAAGCATGGGTCCCCTACGGTCCCCAGTATTATTTTCATAACAACTCCATATATGACGAAGTTAAGAGTCCCAGACCATTTATTGCCCAAAATCTGGTGAAATAAATAGTATCCACTTGGATCGAAAAGGGTTAACACTATAGAAACACTGACGCCGAAAACATGTACAGTCAGCCAAGCGGAGGAAAAAACTTAAAATTTATCTACAAAAATAGCAAACGGTTTGTCCAAAGAAAGAACTTCTTCCCCAAGTTTGAGCTACGCGTTCCTCCCATTAATGCCGGTGAATTGTTAAGTGAACTTTCGTGGTAAGCTGCAAGATGCCGCAGTAAAGTGAAGAAGCCCTTGAAGCGTTAAATAATTTTGTTTTTCAACCACACAATCCAGGCGCCATACAAATGGATCCAAAATTTAAGAATTTCCTGAGAAAACTGTTTTGCTATTCCATTTTATCAGTTGAAAATTCACCTTCCGGAGTATCTTTTAAGTAGTTCTTGATTTTCATGCCTTTTACGCCAATTAAAAGAGAGAACTTCGAAGAAGATGAAGTTGTTGTGCTCAAAATGAAGAAACCAACTGAATGTGAAATCTCTAGCCGCAGAAAGCGTGCGAAAAATTAAGCCTCGTTTTGGTTTGGGTGTCCTACACCTCGCTTGAGCTTGCGATCCAATCGAAAACCAGTACTTGGTCATCGGTGAACTTCCCCTCGATGAGGTTTTAACTTGAGCCCGCGATATGGTCACGCACTACTGGTCAGCGGATACCTTGTTTTGACAGGTGTCAGTTGGCCATAACATTAACGTCCAATATCAAAAGATGTACACAAAACGCGGGTTACAACACATAATTAATGGAACATTTCACATCGCATACATGGATGGACGTACGTACGGTGACCGAAACCACATTTTCCCGAGGAGATGGGTTACCATATTTTTTTTAACCATGGTGCTCCGCTATAACAGAAACAAGATACGGAGCACAGCAAGCGGCTAATGCTAACTGTACAACTGTACCCACGCTATGCTGGAAACACTCTTCTTGTATCTTGCTATGTCCAGTACATTTCCTGCCCCTTTTCCTTGTCCCATCTGAATGTGGTCTTGAACTTGAATTTGAACTTGGCGTTGTCGCAGTGTGAGGAAGATCTTCTTGTTAGAGAAGGCTGAGATGATCACAAAAAGCACGGCAACGGTAATGGCTAAAGTCATAGCGGTAAGAGAATTCAAAATGTCCGCACATCCAACTATCATGCCAGTGAACCAAAAGAGGATTATCGCTATCCGTATCTGCCTCAAAGTCAAAACTTGCGGATATCTAAGACCCAACTTCAGGGCCAGCAGTCTGTCCACGCTTATGGCGGTCGATGTTCTGAGCGATACACCACACAAAATAAAACTTGATGTATCTTCTACTGATCTAAGTTACTTAAAATTCTTTGTACACCTCTCTGCAATGTTACTCAGCAAACTATAAGCAGAGAGTGGCTGTAGAATGAGACCGGAACAAAGGTCAGTAACTGCCAAGCAACGAAATAACAGTTTTCTCGGTGGATGAACCGACGACACTTTCTGAAGAGCAATCAAGACATTGCCAAGAGTTGCGGTAATAGAAAGAGAAACGTTTAAAGCAGCGTAAAGTGAAGTTATGCCTGTTGGTAGTTCGCTTACGGTTTTGTAGTACACTTTTGCAGTTAGATTTTTTCATGTTTTGTTTGAATATCCCATCGCGCAGAATACCTGGACATCATGAATAATTCATAATCACTGAAGCCGCAAATTCGAATGCGATCTCGCTTAGAAGAGCTATAAATTAGAGAAGAATGGGCCGAAACTAGGCAACTAGGGTTCACAAAATTCACTTTCAAGTTTAGGGAGTTTAAGAAACGAGGACGCGACGGTAATGAAAACGTCATTTCAAAATATAACTTCTCGTTATTGTAGTACTTTCGCGATTATTCCAGTTTGTTCAACTTGTAAAATATCGGCAAACTATCCAGGAACCAAATTTCTACGAACGGCGTTAAGGTAAAGAAAAGAAAGAACAATTTGCCATCATGTGCTCACGTTCTCGCCAAAACCTGAACTTTGGTCATTTCACGTTGTTGTTTTTCAGAGGACGGCAAAGAAATGTACCAAAATGTAAAACGCACGTGCAGAGCCATTGTTTTTGCTCATTAAGCCTATTGTTTTTGTGGCGTTCTCGTTGCCGTCGCGTCCTCGTTTCTTAAACTCCCTATTAATCTCAAGGTTCACGAACGGCTTCAATTTGCACTGAAATGGAATGAAGTTGATAAAGTTGAATGTTTACGTTTTTCCACTTGAATATACAGAAAATTTTGCAAATTTTCGTATAGACGGTAATTTTGGAGAACAAATTTAGGAGAACTAACATGCCTACCAGATTTTCACGCACGGTAAATCGCAGACGAGTCTGTCCTTGAAAAGAATCCGTTTCAATCTCAAAAATTGGTCACGAGGGACCCTTACATTTTTCAGTTTGAAAATTGTTAGTGGTAGTTTCATTTGAAAATGGCACGTTCAGAGCTGGCGAGCAATTCACGGTTTTCAGCTCCAGACATGAATAACATTACCTGTCAAATGAAACCATGCCTATTGCTGAAAACCAGTTTAGAACTTAATTAAGAGCCATTGTCTGTAATTTTCGAGTATGCGGGGACAGAAGCGAAAATTCGAATGAAATTTTTATTTGCCCCAAAAGACCCTTTCAGTGAACTATTTTGAAAAATAATATTCAAAAGTTCCAGCGATTTATTATTTTCGCGAAAATCAGGAAAGTTCGAAATCGGCCTGCACGCGCTTGAAAGACCCAAGAATGTTATGCAAATTAACCCATTTTCAAAACGCTTGTACAAGACGAGCAAACCTTGTTTTCCATTGATGTTTTCACAATTGATTTTACTTAAGCTATATTTCATCTCCAACTAAGCTTTCTTTGATTTCTATACACTCACGTAAAGAATACAATGTTTGCTTCTCTGTTTATACGCTGAATTTTGCCATATTTCAGAAGGCCATAACATCGGGGGTATACGAAATTACAGGACATAAGATAGCTCTCATCAACGGAAAATTCCTCTTGTTTATCATACTAAAAGTCTTAGTTTGGCTACGAGAAGATATGTGGCATGTACTTTCAAGGCTACCTTGTTACGTTTGCGAAAGACTCTTAACGTGAAGTTTTTTTTCGGTTTAACTTCCTTTGAGTGCAGAGTAAACAAGCCGCGGACATGACATGGAAAAGTGATGGAATATACCTTCTGTGGACGACAAGTGTTTTCATATTCCTGAAATTGTCCTGTCTTCTATTTTAGTATTTTCCAATCTCGGCTACAGCCGGTCCTGTGGGGGAAATAGAATATACCGTAAATTAATTTTGTTTTACATTCGCGAGCTTCAACTTCAATATGAAAGCGCACAAATATTAGACGGTTGGCACCTGCTCCCACCGGCCGCGTGTGACGTTTTAACTTTGCTTTAATTTCATAAATCCTAATAACATAGCTGTAGTTAACACAGAATTGTTTTGCAGTCCTCTTACAAAAGCGATACATTGGACAACCGATGACGGTTTGGATGAATTTTTTTTCTTGCAAGATCCCTTTACACTGACAGCCGCGATCAATCCTATCATTCAATTTATCACCATACTGAGAAAGCATTCCTTCGAAGGGATTTACAGAAATATGTTCTTACCTGTCTGAAATTCGTGAAAATTCGTGAAATTCGTTGACGAAGATTATATCTGGACACCAGACCAGCTGGAAAGTATTATATCGCTAGCTTTTACTTGCCTGTGTGTTTCCACCGATTTGTTTCATTGCGTGACAGATGAAATGCAATACACCAAATGCTCGAAAAAGGACAAGAAGTTGTGTCAATATTGCACATTTATGGCAGATAGAAGACAATAAATAATAAAATGAGCGTTTTAACGAATGAAGGTTTTTTTAAATAAAGAAAAACAAACAAACAAGCAAAGAAACAAACAAAACATAGGGAAATAAGAAATAAAGGAAAAACCATGTCGCGCGTTTCTCGAAACTCCTTAAAACGTTTCGACATGCAATAGGTTCACTACCGCAAATTCGATTTCTAATATTTTAAATAATCTTTTAAGAAAGAACGCTATAAAACTGAGAAATGCAGTGGGCCAGTTTGTTCAAACAACTAATACCAAGCGATATAAAACCGATTTTAAAAATACTTTTTGGGCCCGAAATGGTTTCCGGAGTTTTGAGAAATGCACGCCATTCCAGGTAACTTGGTGCGATTAGCAGCTCTCTTCCATTTTTTTCTTCTCCCAAGCTTCTTTTAGGTGTTTCCCATATACCAACCTCGTTCCCAGGGGCTCTCTCTCCTCCCCCCCCCCCCCCCCCTCCCACTCTATCTTGCTCTAGGGGAAGGGAAGAGGAGAGAACCTGAGAACGAGGTTGAGAATATAGTTCCGGACACGTTTTTTTTTTGTTTTGTTTTTTTTTTTTTTTTTTTCCTTAAGACAACAGCGTCTACAGCAGTAAGAAAATAACACTCTAAGTGATTAAGTTCCTGTTTCCGGACCAGTAGAAATTGTAATAGATTTGTTGTTGCATATTTAATCAATGTTTAGTTCAGCGCCAAAAAAAGAACTTGTAAAAAAAAATCCTCATTATGTATGCGAGTACCGAAGGCTGGGTGCAATATACTAAGCTTGGTATGAGAAAATCAGCAATGGAGATACTATCAGTAAAGTACTGCATATACGTG
>JAEMWC010000459.1:122500-130000 GCA_016490735.1 Pachyseris speciosa | reverse complement strand
TGATTGGATACTCAGACACAATGAAGTGTGTAAATAACTATCTAATTAAAAATAAAGTTTTCCTACCTCAAATGTGTCGCGTACTTGTCTTGTGCCGATTTTGAAGCCATTCTGACGCTCTGCACTCAAAGGAAGTTAAACCGAAAAAAACTTCACTTTAAGAGTCTTTCGCAAACGTAACAAGGTAGAAAGGTGCCTAAATTAAATTCATCCGTTTAAATGAACAATTAAAAGCACTATTAGAGACGAAAGACGTTGAGTTTTCTATTAATGTAATGCGTGACTTACAAAAGGAGTACAATGTAGAAAATGGCGAAACCTTGAAAGTACATGCCACATATCTTCTCGTAGCGTGCTCGCTATTAGCGGGCCAAACTAACCCTTTTGGTGTGATAAACAAGAACAATTTTCCGTTGATGAGAGTTATCTTATGTCCTGTAATTTCGTATACCCTCGATGTTATGGCCTTCTGAAAAATTGCAAAATTCGGCGAATAAACAGAGAAGCAAACATTGTATTCTTTACGCGAGTGTATAGAAATAAAAGAAAGCTTAGTTGGAGATGTAATATAGCTTAAAAGAAACTCCAAGGGAAGTAAAATCAATTCTGAAAAGATCAATGGAAGACAAGGTTTGCTCGTCTTGTACGAGCGTTTTGAAAATGGGTTAATTTGCATAACATTCTTGGGTCTTTCAAGCGCGTTTAGGCCGATTTCGAACTTTCCTGATTTTCGCAAAAATAAAAAATCGCTGGAACTTTTGAATATTACTTTTGAAAATAGTTCACTGAAAGGGTCTTTTGGGGCAAATAAAAAGAAATTGGAATTTTCACTTCTGTCGCGGCATATTCGAAAGTTACAGACAGCGGCTCTTAAGTCATCATCGCAAGTGTCCTTTGTTTCCGCTTTTTACTGACCGTATATGCATTAATAAAATTTAAAATATAAATAATTTGGGGGCATTTAGTTGGCCATACCACTCACTTGTAATACTAAATGTCGCAGGTCTGACTGACAGTTTGCGCGCGTTCATTTTGTTCACTTCATTATGGATTACGAACAGTCATTCCCTCATTTCTGTACCGAGAACAAAACAACAACAACAACAAGCAAAATTGACCAAAAGTTGGTATTGATATCTATTTGCAACAGTAAGAAAAGCTATACTTCATTTAAAAGAACGCGGGATAATAATGTATCTGTTCAAAGAAGCCGATAATTTCGTGATGACAAAGGAAAAATTGCATAAATTTCCATAACGTTAAACAAAATTTCAACAAGAAAGTAACTTCTTTCAAAATGATTTGTACTTCTAAAGTAAAGATAAAATGAGAAACATTTTCTGATTTATTGACAACAAATCCTTCACATCTGGCCTCAAAGGACGAAAAAGAGAAGTAACGATACATTTATATTTTTATTAATGATGACCATGTATATGCAAATCGGGGGCAGCAGCTCGATATTTAGGAGTCCTTTTATTGTTGCTCAAAAAGCGGTGATGTTTCCAACCAAATATATTGAGCTGTGTAATTCCAAATACAAATTAAAAAATTTATTTCTTGAAATAAGGACGGTTTTGAACTTAACAAACCAATGTAAATAGTATTTCATGACATTTGAAAACCATTTCCTCGACTGCGTGGCTGGTCCCGGACTGGTCGTGTACTGATCGTGAACATGTACAGGCAGTGATCAACATGTGAAACAATGCACATACACAATAAAGAAAAATGCCTTTGACAAAACAGCATCAAAGGTTAAAAAAGAGCTAATATAAAATTCAGTTCTGAATGTCATTTCGTGTCGCCACCAGCTGCCAAATTAGTAATTAGATCCGGCACTCTTGCGCAGCCAGCAAGACTGACAACTCCTAGTAGTTACGTTGGTTGTTGAATAGCATGCGTTCAGCTGAGACAAATTGAATTTTTAGAATTAAAATAAACGCATCAGAGTCTCCACTGCATTTCTCATTAATTTTAATTTCTTGCAAAAGCCATTTCTCGAATTATCTTGACCTTTTGAAAGGACGCAATTAATAACTCCATTCGAAGATGTGTGCGGTTATTGACGACGAAAAATAAATTACGGCATCTGTTAATCTCTGGGCGGGAAACTTTGGCGAGATTTCGCAGACATATGAGCGAAATATCGTTAGCGAAATAGTCGTCGCGAAATGTCGACGAAAATTCGTGTAAACAAAGCCCGAAATTCGTTTGCATTACTTTTGCACAATACTATATATAGGGTATTAAAACAGGTAGGTCTTGAGAAAAAAGGTGTGCTACACATCCCAAAAAGGGTCCAGAATGAAGGTTTTGCAAAAGTTTCTGACGCTGTAATTAATATGTCACTAGACGGTTTTTGCTGCATGTGCTAAATAGTATAATTTTTTACAAGGCTGTCGTTATTTTAAATTGGAATAAAAAGACCTAAAATAAATTTGACGGCGAAATATACGGTTTGGAAGAACCGCTTCTTTCAAAGAATAATTTATATTTTCAATCTAAATTAACCATAGCCGGAATTAAAACATGCACACAAAACATTGAGCTGACATGCCGTATTGTCGAACTTTGCTTGTGTCAAAATGTGTTCCTTTTTGTGTTTAACCGGAAAATCTTCATGTCACAGCCAGCTGAAGCACTTCCTACCGCCAAAATTATTTGTATAGTATATGCGTTTCGGCTAACTGAATAAACGGCACAATTGGTACTCTTTACTGCTTGTCTCGCTTCTTTTATCCTCCAGCAGTAAAGAATTGGATTAAGAGATGGATTCATGTAAACGACAGTTGTAGCAGCGACCATGAAGATGTCCGCTATCTTTCCTTCCAACCACTGAGTTCTATTGTTGCAACACCTGCGACCGAGGGAAGGTACTGACAAGCGACAAGCGCGGAACCCACGCTATCAGTAGAAACGGTTCTTTTGTATCGCACTATTTCTAACACGGTTCGTCCCTCTGTTGTCCTTGGGGGATCACCTTTTGAACCTGAGCTTGATGTTGTCGAAGTGTGAGAAAGATCTTGGTGTAGGAGAAAAATAAAGGCTATTTTCAACGCGTAACGGGCACTCCAAAACATCGAAAAACAAGTAAATGTATCCACCTGACACATTCAATAACAAAGCACAAACTATCACTATTCAAACGCGCTTTGAAGTTACAACTTGTCGGTATCTCAGCCCCGACTTTACGGCGAGTAATCTCTCCACGCTTATAGCGGCCGCCGTGCACATGCATATACCTAACAGAATAGAACTTGCTTTATCCATCTTGGTGACAGAGTCAAGCCAAATGGGGACTTAGAGTGGTTGTGTGATAACATCAACACAGAGATCACTGACTGCAAGACATCGAAATAACAGCTTTGTTGGTCGATGAAGTGAGGACACTCGAGAGCAATCAGTATCAGAACATTGCCAAGAGATGCAGAGATGGAAAGAAAAATCTTTATGGTGGCGTAAAATAATGTAGGTCAGCTGGTAATGGTGGTCTTTCTTCTCCCATTTTCAGCTTAAAAGATTCAAGTTTTAATTTAGAAGCTCATATCAACCCTCAAACCACACCTCAATTTTTAATATTTCCTATATCTACTAACCGATTTTTTCCAAATTCATACTTAGTTCTTCCATTTTTTTGTACCAAATCGCTTCACAGCCTTGTGTTCATAATTGTAAGGACCATTATAAAACCCTCGATATTTTCGTTTTTTATGAAAAATGCTGAGTGAGCCTTGTCGAAGAGTTATAGAAACGGGCCTTGCGGTTTCACGACTTTGAGCAAAAACACTGTTTTAACATTTGATTCACAGCTTTTCTCACTTGTGTTATCTTCCAGCAATAAAGAATCGGGTTTAAAGATGAGTTTAAAAACACAAGCGTCATTGCAGACGAAAAGGCAATTTCTGCATTAATTCCCCTCCATCCACTAACGATTTTCATTGTCACCGTTACAATGTAAGGGAAAGCACACGGCAAGCGCCATCTGCACCCATGCCATGCTTGAAACACTTTTCTTGTACCGTGCTAAATTTAAAGGAATTCTTTGCTCGTTTGCGTTTTGGATATAACATTTACGATAATGGTGTCGCAGTAAGACGACGATTGTGGTGTAAGAGAAAACCGAGATTAGTACACAGAGAATAAGGCAAACAGTAGCTGCAGCGAAAGCGACGCTTGGACTCCAAAACATGTGCACACATCCACCAGACACGCCAATTATCCAAAGGATAAATATGACGGCTCGAGCTAGCTTTAAGGTTACAATGTGTGTGTATCGCATCCGCAATTTGAGAGCGAGAAGTCTATCCACACTAACGGCCGTCGTTGTGAAGACTGACACCGCACAAAAAACAAAACTCAAGGCGCCATCTATCCTGAAAGTAGTGGTGAGAGCTTTCAGAAAATAGCAGACATAGAGTGGTTGCAAAATAACGCCAACGAGAAGATCAGTGACTGCCAGGCATCGAAACAATAGTTTTGTTGGTGGATAAACAGATGACACTTTGTGTAGAGCAATCAGGATCACAATATTGCCCAGGGATGCGGTGATGGAAAGAAAAACGTTGAACGCTACAAAAGATATGGCTATGTCTACTGGTAAAGAAACGCTTTCTTGCTTTCTTGTAACTCGTGCAGTAGAGATCTCCATGGTTGGTTCGTTCGACATGTATCACAGCTGGACTTGCACTGATTGATCGCGGTAAAACATGAGAAGTTTTTAGTTGTTCCTGTTTATTCCTCCTATACATTTTATCTTTATAAGTTTGTACGTCAAAAGGTTGTCAAAAAGTAATAGATAATTAACTTTTCTATCGCATCACTAAAATATACAGAGAGATTGATTTAATTGTCAACCGACAGTGGAAGAATCACTTCAGGTGGCCAGGAACCGTAAATTTGCATGCGCTAAGAAATTTCCATAGTAATTCCACGCCCATGGCCGAAGAATATTCCCTCATAGTGTCTCGCCTCTTACACATTTCAAAACGGTTCGAAAACGTTTTTGCATTGAATGTGTCTGTAACGTAGCCCCAAGTTGAGGGCGGGAAGTCTGATCTCGAGGGCTTTACTGAACTGACTTAAAAGTTGTTCATGTTTGATTCCTTTGACATGCACTCCTTCTGATGTGATCGAGGTGAAACACGTAAACTTTTTAATTGTTACTTTTATGCCTACCGCATGTTTCCCCCATGTAAGTCCTAAGATTGTTAAAAATTACTATACATGTTTTCTTTACCAGTTATATAGAGAGATTGATTCAATTTGTCAATTGTCTGTGTTAGAACCATATATCGACAAAGTCCGGTAATTTGCATGCGCTAAGCCATTCTCGTTGTAATTTTTATGATCACGGTTGAAGAAAAACATTTCTCCCTCTATGCATTTTTTTAACTGAAATTTAACACTGTAAAAAAAAAAAGGCATGAACATTTTGCAATAAACAGAAATCGTTTGATTCGATGTTATTTGAAAGATTAAAGAAAGAGAGTATCTCGGCAAACCGGTTTTCTACGGTTTTCGTGAGCTGCGTTTCCACAACCCGGGTAAAATTATAGCGTCTGTAAAAAATATTTAGATTTGTTAATTTTTGGATCTGGAAGGTTCAGTTTTTTTCGACGGTGTCTACTCGTGACAGACAAAGATAACTACGATCGAGGTTGTACCCTGGGTGCCAGAGGTTATTTTTGTTCCATTTGAAGGAAAATTATGCGGCGAAGCAGGGTCAACGACGAAAAATAAAACTTCTGGCACTCAGGGTATCGAGGTTGTCGTCTGTGTTGTGATTTCCGGTAAACAAAGAGATCACTGACTCATCCAATTTGTGCATGAAATGTTGAAGAGACGAGGAGAAATTAGAAAAGCTCTTCGAGGCACTGAATGTTTTTAGAAAGAACCGCTAAACAGACGCTTAAGGAACAAAAGGAACTAATCAAATCAGTGTCAAATGAAGAATGATCCTCGCAGTTGTGAAAGCAATTTATGCAATTGCGAAAAGAAGCCTGAAAAAAATTCAGGTTTAAACCCGTGACCTCGCGATTACCGGCGCGATGCTCTAAACAACTCAGCTATGAAGCCACTGACGTTGGGAGCAGGTCAATTGGGGGTTCATATGTTCCCGTCAAAGAAATGAGTGTGAATGATATATGAAATGAATCATATATGAACTGCGGTAATGAAATCAAATCAGTGTCAAATGAAGAATGATCCTCGCAGTTGTGAAGGCAGTTTATGCAATTGCGAAAAGAAGCCTTTGACGGGAACATATGAACCCACAATTGACCTGCTCCCAACGGAGCAGTGGCCTGCGATTTGTGACCTGCTATTGTTAGCGACCTCATCAAAACCAGGATTAAAAACCTTGATTTTCCCCAGAGCACCTGCTTATTGGTGTTATCTTTTAATACTTGCCCATACACCAAAAAATGTATTCTGCCATATATTTCTGAACTTCGTAATGCATTTTATGACAAGCCATTCAAATTTAATTTCTTGCCATCCCGATCGATGTTGAAGGAGATATTCTCAATTCTGTATAGCCTTCATCGTAATACCTATTATTTTTCCTTTGGTATTAATTTGACTTTTTTATAACCCCATTACTGTCTGAAATCACTCGTAAACGAACGCAAAACTATTAGAAAGTAGCACGGTAATATTCGCTGTGATCTGCTGAAAGGCCGCTAAGATCAAAGAAGCAATTAACTTTTGGTTTGTTTGGTCAATTCCTTTTATAAGGGGATTCGGTAAATTTTGAGCTAAACGTTCTTTCGAATGTTCAACTTTAAAGTAAACAAGATTAACAAAAGATTTGCTGTACGGTGTTCTTCATCGCCACCCTTACATCTGTGATCTTCCAGCAGTAAAGTATTGGATTGAGAGATGAATTTAAATAAACAAGAGTTATTGCAGATATCTGTGTAATACCCAAACCCTTCCTAGTCAATCTGGTTGTATATATTATAATGTAAATAACAAACGGAGCATAGCAAGCAACAGATGCCAACTGCACCCACAGTATGCTGGAAACTGTCTTTTTATATCTTGCCATGTTCATTGGAATTTCCCCCCCCCCCCCCCCCCCTCCATTCGGTTGCCTTTGGTTAACATGATTTTCAACCTGAGAGCGATGCTGCCGCAGTGCGAGGAAGATCTTGCTGTAAGAGTAAACCGAGATTATAACACAAAGAACAGTTACAACCATGGTCCCGGTCAAAGCGATCTTGGAATTCCACAAACCGTTTATACATCCTATTAAAATACTTACTAACCAAAACCAAGTTATAGCTACTACAACGCGCCGCAAAGTTACAACGTGTCTGTAACGTAGCCCTAACTTCAAGGCGAGGAGCCTGTCCACGCTAATGGCTGTTGATGTTAAAGCGGTTACTCCACATAACATAAAACTTGTCGCTTCAAGTATTTGGGAAATGACGATATAAGTGTTCCTATCTGTCTTGATAAAAGGATCCAGGCGAAGAATCCCGAAAAGTGGCTGTG
>JAEMWC010000459.1:35000-117500 GCA_016490735.1 Pachyseris speciosa | reverse complement strand
AGTAAGTGTTGGAGTGCACATGTGCGCGAGTAGTTTTACGGACCTCGTGGCTGTGATCGATCATGGAGCTTTACTGTTAGAACATTAAAGACGTTGTGTTCAAGTGAACTGTGTTTTAACGTTTATGTGACATGGTGGCAGCGGGCAAGAACAATGTAAGATGTTGAAACTCGAACCGCCAGAGAAGCTTGACTTTGCAAAACCTAAAGAGTGGCTGAATTGGAAGCAGCGTTTACGAGCGGTTTAGATGCGCTACGAAACTAAACGAGGAAGACGAAGTTGTTCGGATAAATGCCCTTATCTACACCATGGGAAAAGAGGCAGAACACATATTCAGAGCGTTTACATTTGCGTCTGGCGACGAAAAGAAGTACGCCAAAGTTATCGAGAAATTCGACAATCACTTCACACCGAAGAGAAATTAAATGTTATTCAGGAGCGAGCATGTTTTCATCGCCGCGTCCAAAAAGAAGGAGAAACTGCGGAAACGTTCATTCGAAACCTCTATGAGCTGGTAGAACATTGCGAATTTGGAACACAGAGAGATGAACAAATTAGAGACAGAATTGTTATCGGAATTCTGGAGTCCCTCTCACAAAGCTGCAGATGAGATCAGATCTAAATCTCAACACTGCGATACAAATGGGGCGTCAATCCGAGCGGGTAAAATTTCAAGCTGAGGGCCGGTCAGATGACAAGCATTTAGGAGAAGTACATCGAAAGAAAGAAGTTCAGCCAAGAAGACCGAATTCAGTGAGAAGGCCAGGTCATAATGTGCGTGACAAGAACACTAAGAACGTTCCGTCGATTCAGTTGAGTTCAAGATGTAACCCGTACACAAACAAGAGGAAATTTGCCCGGCGCGAGGAAAGAGATGCTCTAAATGTCGCAAGCTAGGTCATTTTGCTGTTGTTTGCCGCTCCGTGAGAGAAGTAAGGTCGAATTTGGAAGGAAATAATCAGCAATTTTTCCTGGGAGCCGTCAATTCTTGTGACAAGGTCGAAGAACCATGGAGCGTTGTGTTACACTTTAACAAATCGACACCGGAGCTGATATCTCAGTAATGTCGATGTCAACCTATCAAGCCCTACCACAAAGTCCTAAGCTGAAGCCTTCAAATACTGTGCTGTCTAGTCCAGGTGGGATGCTTAATTGTAAAGGCCAGTTGAGAGCAGAAATTTGCCTTAAGAACAAATTGTACCGTATTGGTATTTATTTTATTGAAGGAGCTTAGTTGTGTGAATAACCTTTTGAGTTTTGAGTCACGCAGCGTGCCAAATGGGTCTAGTCCAACGCTTAGATGAAAGTACCGCTAATGCGTCTAGTGAGTAACATTGGTCTAATGAACTGTGAGCAAGTTAAGATAGAGCTCACCGACAATGCAAAGCCATATTGTGTCAATACTGCCAGGAAAATTCCATTTCCCTTACTTTCCAAAGTTAAAGAGGAGATAAATCGCATGCTGGAAGCAGGAATCATAGAGGAAGTTACAGAACCAACTGACTGGTGTGCTCCTAAGGTTCCTGTTGTCCAGCCCAATGGTAAAATCAGAATTTGTGTCGACCTGAGGAAACTAAATGAAGCAGTTAGAGAAATATATATTCTTCCTACCTTGGAAGATGTTTCTCCAAAGTTGGGAGGAGCCAAAGTGTTTTCAAAACTGGATGCATCAAGTGGTTATTGGCAGATACTTTTGCATCCCAGAAAGCTCAAGTTTGACAACCTTCATCACTCCCAGTGGTCGTTTCTGTTTCCGTCGATTGCCATTTGGTATAACCTCGGCATCAGAAATTTTCCAGAAGAGAATGAACAACCTTCTAAAGGACCAGGAAGGTGTGGCAGCCATCCAAGATGACATCGTCGTCTATGGGGGAACTGTAGCAGACCATGATGCGAGACTTAAGGAAGTTTTCGAGACAATTGCAAAGTCTGGACTGAAGTTTAATGAGAAGAAGTGTGAAATCCGCAAGCCTAAGATATGCTACTTCGTAAACGTTATCAGGGGTGAGCCCAGACCCAGACAAAGTAAAAGCAATTCAGGAACGTTTTGCACCACAGAACGTGCCAGAGTCAAGTCAAGTTCTTGGAATGATCAGTTATCTGGGGAAATTGCTACCAAACCTGTCAGTCGTGACAAGTCCAATGAGCGAGTTACTGAAATCTGATAGTACCTTGATTTGGTCCCATCGCCAACAGGAAGCCTTTGAGAAAGTGAAAGCCATGGTAACCACAGCGCCTGTCCTAGCCTTCTACGACGCAAACAAACCAACAGTGGTCAGTGCAGATGCTAGCGGTTATGGGTGAGGTGATGTCCTTCTACAGAGGCATGGTGACCATTTACGTGCTGCTGCGTTTGCCTCGCGTACTCTTACCAATTCCGAAAAGAGGTACGCCCAGATTGAAAAGGAGTGTTTAGCATCAGTGTGGGCGTGCGAGAAGTTTCCCGTTATCTTTGCGGTCTTGATCCATTTCAGTTGATGAAAGATCATAAGCCGTTGGTACCGGTGATTAATCATCAAGACCTGGATAGAGTACCCTTAAGATGTTGGCGTCTCCTTATGCGCATGATGAGATTTAAAGCGAAGGCAGACCATGTACCTGGAAAGGAACTAGTAATTGCTGATGCCCTTTCAAGAAATCCAATTGCAGGTCTCTCCGAGAGACATCCGACACAGAGGAAGATGTCAAAGCCTATGCTGATGCAGCCGAAACGGTACGACCAGCTTCACCAGAGAAGATGGAACAGATAAAGTACGCTACTTCATCTGATCCTCAGTGATGCTGTGTTTACACTTGAGCATTTACCGAGATAAACGTTTACGAACTAAACCTTGGTACATTTCAGGAATACCCAACGACCTTTTCTGAGAATTTTTATCGTACGATGTACTAAACACTAGCTGAGTGTCCCCCTGTCAATCTTCGTTAATATTTAACTTTCCTGGGAAAAAATAACCGCTCTTCAATGCCAGCGAGCAAAACTTTTGAGAAATTAAAATCCCAGCCAGCTACGAGCGTGTCGTTTCTGAACGAGCCAGCAAAGTTGAAAATGCCACAAAACACGAAATGCCAGCAAGCACGGGTGGAATCTTTCCAGTTTGCCAGCCAGCAGTCGCGTAAGGGAGGAAAATACCCAGCCAGCTAAGTATTGATTTTAACTTAATTTTTGGGCAAAATATGTCAAATGGTTTATTTCGGATGTCAGATCGTTCCCAAGACGGGCAATAGGCTTCTGTCTGTATCCCGTGTTGTTTACTTTTAGTTCTTTTTCCCGAAGTCCTATCTTCTCGCAGATAAAAATCCACCAAAATAGGAAGCGCATGTACGGTGTAAATCGAAGAATTTTTAAATCCTGGAAACGCGGGAAACAGAAAACTGTATCGAATGACGCCTAATGGGCTCGTTAACGAGGCTTTCAACAGTTTTTTGCTTTGGGTTAGTGTCAGCCTTTTGGAATCAAAGATTTTTGTCGAAACGATGTTGCAGAGTTAAGGAAATCGAAGCTTGTCTTCTATAGGAAATTTTGATTTCAACAGGTACACCCCAAGGCCACAAAAATTGTTGCGAGCCTCCTTAAAGCTTTGCTTAGATGCATTGATCATTGTGCAATTCTCATACTGTAAGCTGTATTTTAAATATATCCAGACTCCTTATTCTGTATATCTCTTTACACTAACAAAGGGAATAAGGAGGTTTGCACTTAGTTTTGTTAGCAAGCGAAAGATGTCCTCAATGAACAGTGCAAAATTCTTGATTGCGTTTGACATGAGGCATCTGTCAGTCAGTAAGTAATGTGGACCTAACCAGGTCTTGCGTTGTTGCCAGTTTAACGATGAAGATGAAGGTCGCTAGAATTAAACGAGGAAGAACTGGACAAACGCAAAATTGTTTTAAATCCCGATGCAAACTTTTAACTTTCACAGAACAATTGTTTCAACTCTGTATACCACTCTCATTCCTCCAGCTGATAGGAAAGAGGCAGTGTAATGAGCTTAACGTATCATGAAAGCAATGCAGTCTAGGCGTATATTCAGCAATGCCTGATAGTAAATGGGTAGGTTTTTCCCTCTATTTCCTTTTTTCTCTTTATATAGTACAGATCAATCACAGGAAATACATGCATAGTTCAGTCTGTGATCCTTGCATACGAAACGAAGTGTTAAGGAAGCAATCACGGTCCCTTACTCCTTCAGATAAACGAAATCGACAGAAGTTTTAAAATAGCATGAACTGAATGACGTCATCTTGTGTCCCTTCGCAATAATTTATTTCCGTCCATTGTTGAAGGTCTTCGATGAAAATGTTCATTTTTGTTTTCTTAGTTTTCTTGACGTCGGTGGCAGGACTAGCTGTTTTCTCCGTCTTCAAATGTATCCCCATTTACGCTACACGATGATCGTGTTAGAACAAAGGATGAATTTTTTGTGTAGCCTACATTTAGAAGTACTTCGCCTAGGTAAGACAGAAATAGGTCTCTTCCCACCTCCAAGTCGACTTTAATAAAAGCACAAAAACTATGACATAATGCTTGTTTTGGAACTGCAGTGCTTCAGTATATCGTCTGACTCAGTCACTCAGGTATTTAGCCAGCTCTCCACGTCTGCTAGCTGATAAAACATAAAGCAGCAACCAACAGTGAGACATTTTGAGTGAGACATTTTGAGTGAGACATTTGGGGGAGCAGGGTTGGCGTAGTGGTGAGAGCACTCGCCTTCCACCAATGTGGCCCGGGTTCGATTCCCGGACTCGGTGTCATAAGTGGGTTGAGTTTGTTGTTGGTGTTCTACTCTGCTCCGAGAGGTTTTTCTCCGGGTACTCCGGTTTTCCCCTCTCCATAAAAACCAACACTTCTAAATTCCAATTCGATCCGGAACGCTCGAACGTTTATTACTTGAGCCCCTGGCTCGGGAAAATGGGCAACCACTCCTCACGTTATCGAGCTTAAATAATTGATTTGATTTGATTGATTACTTTTGTGATTATAATTCTAGTGGGATGAAATAATCTGGAGAAATCTGTTATCTTTTGTTTCCCGCCGTAAGTGTCATGAAACTAGTCCACTTTTTTTAAGTGGATGGGCTGTTTGTAAGCTAAAGTGAGACATACTTTTGCCAACGGATACCATTCATCAGGGTGTTTTGGTCCGACGGGCACTATTTTTTGAAAGCTTTCATTCGCGCAATAGTCTTGAGTCAGATGTTCGATTTTATCCAATCGGAATCTCGAAAATATAATAGTGTACTAAAATATTTAATAGCCGGTGAGATTATAGAATCCTAATTACCAATATTTGGCTCTTGTCATATGCGAGGGTATGGATGGGGTGATTCAAATCTCAAAGGAGCTAAAATTTCGGACATTTTTAAGCTATTAGTTCGAATTATAATTACGTTTATTATCTGCTATCAGTTGCGTTTGTCCGAACTCAGATCTAAGCGATACGTTAAATAATTTGGCCACCTCTCAGCTATCGGTGAAACCCCACCAGACCCTCATATCCTTAAGTTATACGTTCGTCTTCGCATTTTCAAAAACCTTGAACTTCTGAGGACCTCTCTCCGTATCTTCGGAGGCGGATCTTTGTGTCTTTCTGTTATAAAAGAAGGTTATGAAAAAGGTTATTGTTTATTGTGGTATATTAGGCAGGTTACGTACACGGGTAGCTTTTTCGTGCACGTTTTTCTATTAAAAAACTTAACTAGCCGACATTAAGTTTAAAATCTTCTTTAAAAAGAAAGTTTGAACGCACATCGCAGTGAAACAAATCAGAGTTTGTTACAAGTGTAGTTTTGTTTTCTTCGTGTTTAATTTTAGTATTTCAAAGTTTTAAAATACAATCGTGTATTGTCACCATCCTCTCTGATCCATATGCAAAGTTGTATTTCATGTTTTTTAGAGTAATGGTACTTAGAAAAGAGTTAAGTCGTACGTTAAATGTTCATGTGCTAAAATATTATATTTCATTTGCCAAAATGATACGTTCTTGAAGCTATAGGGGAATCCTTGTTTACAATATTTGCCTCATTAACATGAACAATTCAGTTTCTGATGGAGCTACAAATAAATCAGTTCTGAATATTGAAAGGTCGTGGTATGAATAACTCTACCAGTGAATATGAGCCTCATGTATTGAATACTTTTTGTGCAACGCGGGTTTAAAAACTCAAAATTGTATAAAGAATGTATGAGCTCATTAGTGCTTTTGCCACCCAGGAATTTTGCAGTTTTTGGAAGACAATATCTCCTTGAATACTATACCTAAGGAGTTAAAAATTTCACAATGTATTAAATTTCACTAGCTCTTTAGCTGCCTGGAGTCAAATCACATCTAACATGTTTCCTTCTGTAAGCAAAGCAGTATGCAAATGAGCAAAAATGTAAACAATGACGTCAGCATGAATCCCCCTATATAGCGACCTCATTTTCCAGCTTTTTGATGAAAGGGTGTCATGCATGGTTTGTCTCACAAGTATAGTAAATACGTACCACATTTTTGCACCACTAAGTAATGTTATAAATCTCTAAATGATATCTTACCTATCAATGCGTCTGCTGGCGCAATTTTGGGCTACGTTTAGCAAAAATTACCCCAGTGAACGAGACCTGGCATTGAGTAGCAAGCAGCAAAGGAATACGCCACTGCCTTCAAGTCACCTACTGCAAAGTTTCGCAGCAAAGGTCCAGTCATGTCAATGGGCACGTCATCCGTTTCACAAAGTTAATTGAAACGTTTTGCAGCAGAGTCCAGTCTTGTTAGGGGACACGTCACCACAAAAGTTTCACAAAATTAATTGCAAAGTTTCGCAGCAAAGGTCCGGTCTTGTCAATGAACACGATGCCGCAAAAGTTTTACAAAGCTAGTTGCAAAGTTTCGCAGCAAAGGCCCAGTCATGTCAGTGGACATGTCACCGAAAAAAATTTTCACAAAATTAATTGCAAATTTTCGCAGCAAAGGTCCAGTCATGTCAGTGGACACGTCACCGCAAAAGTTTCACAAAGGTAGTTGCAAAGTTTCGCAGAAAAGGTCCAGTCATGTCAGTGGACACGTCACCGCAAAAGTTTCACAAAGTTAGTTGCAAAGTTTCGCAGCAAAGGTCCGGTCATGTCTGTGGACACGTCACCGCAAAAGTTTCACAAAATTAATTGCAAAGTTTCGCAGCAAAGGTCCGGTTTTGTCAGTGAACACGTCACCGCAAAAGTTTCATAAAGTTAATTGCAAAGTTTCGCAGCAAAGGCCCGGTCATGTCAGTGGACAGGTCACCACAAAAGTTTCACAAAATTAATTGCAAAGTTTCGCAGCAAAGGTCCGGTTTTGTCAGTGAACACGTCACCGCAAAAGTTTCATAAAGTTAATTGCAAAGTTTCGCAGCAAAGGCCCGGTCATGTCAGTGGACAGGTCACCACAAAAGTTTCACAAAATTAATTGCAAAGTTTCGCAGCAAAGGTCCAGTCATGTCAGTGGACACGTCATACGTTTCACAAAGTTAATTGCAAAGCCCACTCATGGTAATGAACACGTCACCGCAAAAGTTTCACAAAATTAATTGCAAAGTTTCGCAAGCAAAGGTCCGGTTTTGTCAGTGGACACGTCGCCGCAAACGTTTCACAAAATTAATTGCAAAGTTTCGCAGCAAAGGTCCGGTTTTGTCAGTGGACACGTCACCACAAAAGTTTCTCAAAATTAATTGCAAAGTTTCGCAGCAAAGGTCCAGTTATGTCAATGGGCACGTCATACGTTTCACAACTTGTGAAGTTAATTGCAAAGTTTCGCAGCAGAAGTCCGGTTATGTCAATGGACACGTCATTGCAAAAGTTTCAGTAAGTTAACATGAAAGTTTCGCAAACAAATATTTAGTCCTTCTTGAGTAGTAGTCAACCCCGCCAAAGTTGAACAAACTTCATCATGGTCTCGCAGCACCCTCCCTGCTGATTTTTCTTGGTACGTCTTCGTTGTACCACTCCACAAGTCGTGATTAATTTGTGTCACCAGTGCTTGCGGTACCGTTCTCTTCAAAATGACGCATCTGATCGCATCTGAGATAGACAATTTTTGAAGTACTGCATGTTTCATCAAAACCAGATCTATAACGAAAATTGTTATCACATCAATTAATGGGTGGGGAGATTTTGATCGGTGACTGCATGTGGTGTATATGGTCTCTAACTGCAACTAACGAATGGTGTTCTGCAGCAAGTTTTACCGCCTCAGTAAGTAGGTAATAAAAATGAATTAGGGTGTTACTTTTCGAAATTTCAAAAGAGGAAAGGTCAAATTAACTGCACGTTCAGAACTATGAATGATAACCAAACGTTTATAGGAATGAGAAGTCCAAGAGAGGGTGTGATTGTTGACAATGAGAAGAAAGGATGTTCCAGTATAACTCTACAACCCTGAAATCCTTGGAAGAAAACAAATTTTTTAACTCCAGGCAGCTCAAACGCTCTATTGCTCGCGTCAAACCTTTCACGCACAAGTCTTGAGTGGCAACTATATGTACGGTAGGTATTGAAGGTGTTCTCATGTGGACCATTTTCTGGCCTAATTTTCTTTGAGGTTACTTTTAACCTTTGAGGATCAAATTTTTCAAAATATGAGTTTTGCGTTGATTGGTGAGACTAATAATTAATGCAGCAATTGTCAAAAGAAAATTTGCAAAATCCATAAACGACGCAGAGCAACACTAAAAAAAAATGGTTTTTGGGAGCATACCTACGGCAACCTCGTTCCCAGGGCTTTTTCCCTCACTTGGGGGCGGGGCCTTTTCCCGCCCCACCCCTAAGTGAGGGAAAAAGCCCTGGGAACGAGGTTGTACCTACGGGTG
This sequence comes from Pachyseris speciosa, assembly GCA_016490735.1. Lineage (NCBI taxonomy): Eukaryota > Metazoa > Cnidaria > Anthozoa > Scleractinia > Pachyseridae > Pachyseris > Pachyseris speciosa. The sequence continues at coordinate 108,678 of JAEMWC010000459.1, read as the reverse complement.
TCGAAATCCTGTAAATCTAACTAGGCGTCCAACCATCATTTGACATTATTTTCTGCGACGTTTCATTCTGGATCTCCAATTTCATCTTCTGATTACATCAACATTCGGACCAATTTCTACTCCGTGATTTTTTCAGTCATATCCAAAGATAAATACTCCGCGTTTCGTTGAGCGTGGAATCAACTTTCCAGCGGATGAATGAGGCTAGTTTGTCACGTATCCCCTTCAGGGAGTTCCTCGGTTGTTCTTTATTAGTCGCCGATATTACCACTTTGACAACACCTTCGATGATGTGTGGCAACAGTGCATATATTTGGAGGCCAAAAACGCGGGCTATATTTTTGCGAGTATTCACTCCAGTCGAAGGAATTGATCTCAATCTAGATTAATTGGGTTTAAACGACATTTAACGAAAATGTTCCTCACACGTTACCACATCCGTGGCGTCCAAGCAAGTGACACGCAAGGAAAAGTATTCTGTTGGCCAATTTTACAATGGATTTTCTCGGGAACCAATGCGAATATCGAAAAAGTCTCACGCACTTTGTTAGCCTATTAGCTCCATTTTGTCTACAAACCGAAGTAGAACATTGGGACGAATAACAGTACAAGCCACACTACAGACTTTTCCCTAGGTAAAATCGATTTACCTAGGGGCAAATTCGCTATAAATTTCCCGAGGTAAATTAATTTCGGGTTTCATTTTACCTAGGTGAAAAAATCTGAAGAGGTCACACTACTGAAATTGTCATCCCCGTGCAAAAGTAAGAAGTTGAATTTCATTCTCGCAATTGCATGTTCGACGCGTAAATTCAAAAAGGCATGAAAGAAAATTTTTTCTTCTCTTGTCACTCTTGTTCCTTACGTTCAATCAATGAGCGCTGAGACCGATACCTTCAAGAATACTAGTGCTAAGAAGAATGATGTCCCCCCACGATTGCAACAAAGGAGGAGAGCACTATTACTTCAAACCTATTCCAGCAAAAAAAAAAATAATAAATAAATAAAAAAAAAAAAAAAAAAAGAAGTGACAATCCTCTGTTTTGAATAAGGAGAACAAATTACTTCTTATTCTTTGACTATAAAAAAGAAAAACAGTCTTCCAATTGCATTCCCAGACGTGTTTGAATTTGTCCTGGTAAACCATTCATTCGTTTATCCTATTCCGGATTGTCTGCACACACACCTTCTCTCCCTTGAGAGACGCCCTTTATTAATTAAACAGTTGAAACAGGACTTCTCTACATTTTACTTCATTTAAATGACAGCTGAAATGATATCCACTGCACAGCCCAATTTGCAACTATTGTGTGAATTGACATCTTTCGAACTGAAAACTGTCGTATCGGTTTAATACTATAAAAAATTTAAACCTACAATTCGCGACAATTATAGCGGCATTGCTTGCTTTTACTATACGCAGAGGCTCGTTAATGAAAGGAAAGTGTTCAGTTGAATAAAATTATAAACGGGGACAAGACAAGATTGCAATCTGTTGTTCTGGTTTGGTCAGCGATGAGTAATTGGAGATTAGAAGCATACGCGCGCGACATTCTATTTTGTAGGTCTTCTCATGTTTACTGACGCGTTTTATCTGCATGCAATGTTTGCTACCTTAATTTGCCGGGCATTCGACTGAAAGTAATCAGTTAGTCATATTGCATGAGTTCTCATACATGTCCAATTCTTGGATTGCAGGTGACGTCAGAAAAAACTAAAATGATAAATGTTGAGGTTTTACCTCCACCAGATTAAAGACACTTTAAAGATATATCTGCTGGCCTGTTTTCAGCTCGGTAGAATGCTTTGTTTCGAAAATAGAGCAGTTTGAACTTCGATTTTTTTACAATACATGAGATCGTGGTTGCGTCTGAGAAACATATCACGTACATGAAAACATCCATTTACGTTACGTTGTGTTTTCGAGTTCTGAATAACCAATATGTTAAGAGAAGTGACTGTGCGAATGTTTTGAAGTTTAGCAGAGGGAAAAAATCTTTTGCGAGAGCCAAAGTGAACTCCAGATGTTTCCAATGGATTTCCGGCCGCCATGTTGGGGTTCCAGAGAGGAACACCAGCATGGTTCCTCCATACTAAACACTATAATTTTGAGTGGTACCCTTTACCGAATAACTCGAGTTCGGAATATCGCACAACCCTAAAACTTTGATACGTTGTTTATTTATTACTCTTCTACACTATCTCTATTTCTTGACTTAATTTATTGAAAGATAAGCGATTTTATTTTTCATTTGCGTGATACCTGCGTGACGTGCAAGCCAAGAATACTCTGACATAATGAGATTAATAGTACGTCACAATAGACATCACAAAGTGTCACAAAGTGTCTCGTTCTTCATGTGTCACAAAACTGTTACTATTTTGTTAAGAAATATGGTTTGGGGACACTTTGTGATGTCTATCAGAAGGTATCATGAATCTCATTATGTCGGAGTATTGGACAACCCTCGACAAACTTCACGCTAAGACCGTGTTATCCGCTCGAGAGCAAAAAATCACGCCTTCGTCAGGTAACGCGCGCTCGATTGAAACGAATCAGATAAATCATACATGTAATGCTTGAGCTCTGCGCAGAGTTGGGAAAAAAAATTCCCAGAGAAAACAGGCTCAGTACAAATCTTGGTAAAAACCTTCCAACCAGTATGTCTCTTCAAACTTCACGAGCAAGACCTAAAAATGAAAACAATTCACACCTCCTTTGATAAGTGCCGCGCCCTCCATTGAACAGAGACCACCTCAGGAAATGTTTCCTCAAAATAATTTCCCATATGTCATATTGTCTCCCTGTGTCACCAGTGAATTACTTCAAGAATGTGTGTCCTAATTCCCTTTGAAAATGTTTGGTCCAAGTATAGACTGCCTGTCACTGGTTCTAATTCAAAAAGGCGCAAGAATCAAGCTATAAAATCATAATCGCTTGAAAAAAACTCCAAGGGAAGGAGAATAAAAAGGCCTGTGTTGTACTGCTAAAAATATTTCACTGGTTGTAACAACCGGAAATACTTGGAAAAATACGAAACAACCAAAACAACAAGTGCTGTTGGCAAAAAAAAAAAAAAAAAAAAAAAGAATTTATTTTTCTGAAGTAAAAATAAAAAACCGGTGTATTTTTTCACTCAATACAATACAATACAATACAATACAATACTCTTTATTTAATGAAGGTGACGTAATTAACCCAATGAGTTATCTAACTTACGGCCTTCAAAGAACATCATCAGATGAGAGATAGACCATCACACCGGGAACTACGTCCCCTACTCTTTTCGAACAGTGTGTGGGTTCTTTTACGTCCCACAGAATCAATTATGAAGAGTTGTGAGACGGGGCCTACGGTTTATCGTCCTTATCCGAGAAGACTAGAAAGTCTAACCATTTGCAGATGTAATTACAAAGGCAGCACTATCTCCTCAATTATTTAAAGACCCTGAGTGTTGGTCCGACCGGGGTTTGAACCACCAACCTCCCGAACGCTAGTCCGGTGCTCTACCACTGAGCTAACCGGTCGGCGGTCCCAAGCTAACCGGTCGGCGGTCCCAGCTAACCAGTCGGCGGTCCCAAAGAGATGGGTAATTTAAAAAATTACTGGCTAGAAGCCGCAACGGCGAGGAAGGCAGTAAATGGTGATGTTGGCATTGTAGAGATAGGGGGCCTGGGGAGTGGCAATAAAGAAAATTGCGATGAAAGCCAGATACCTTCCTTTTTATCGATTTGGAAAGATAACCTATATATTTTATTTTTCTGAATCCTTTTTCCTGTTTGTTTTAGCACATAGTGTCAGACTGAAGGGAAGAAACAGCACCAAAATTAGCCAAGACAATGAGAGACAATGTATTTTTTCAGGCTTCTACGTAGCTCACTTTGGTGGAGAGAAAATGTCATGTATTTTCGCAGGATTTTGTACTGCTTCTATTAGAAACTTAAAGTTACGCTTTCTGACACTATGAAATGCGCTTTGATACGACACGCGCAATTTGACGGAAATCATGAGAATGGCAAAATGTCATAAAAAATTTATACTCGAGGGTTTAATCAGGTTTAATCTATTGCGCTGGAAATAAATCATAACGATCAGCATACAAAACCCTGCCTAACAAGCAGAACTTCGGTAATAATAGTCACCGCTCAATCGACTGCATCGACAGAATCGGAAAACACTTGCAACTATAACCTTGCGCGTTTCAGAGTAGTCTGTTTCCGGTAATAAACGAACGGTAAAAAACACTTTACAATCTAACATCACACGTAAAGACTGGCTACAATGATTTGGAGATAAACTGCATTCCCTCACCCCAGATTTTCGAGCTACCGTCCAGAGAACAACACTGTGGAAAGTTAGCAGTCCCATAGAATGAATATCTGTAAAGACAAAAGAAAAATTACTGAGTAACGGTAACTACTCCTTGCTATGGTTGTTCAGAATCAAGAAAACACTTTAGGAGAGAAATTTCCTCACCGAATTAATAGCCAGAAAACGATGATATTTATTGAATTAAAAAAAAAAAGAAAAATGAAGAGACATAACTTACCAGAACTCAGTGGAACTTTCACCGTCGCAGCTACGCTGGTTACCCAATATATTTATACCGCCGATTGACTTCGCCAACTGACAGCACATGCTATTCAGTAACTTGAGATTCTTGAAAGTTGCGTTACGAGCCCATGATATTAAGACAGTTTGTTTTTCATAAACTTTATTTTCAATCTCACGCAGATAAAAGTGCGCCCTCAGTACTCTCAGCCAGCATAAAAATTGAAATAAGACAAACTGCCAGAAATGACGTGTTTTGATTCCTGTCAGCCAGTAAGACTCATTACGGACACAAATTCTAGCAAGATTTCGTTAAAATACCACTGCCAGCAAGATTTTTATTTCAGCAAACATTTTGCCAGCCAGCCCGAAATCGGCCTGCAGAGCGGTTATTTTGCAGATCAGCTCCATCGAGCACTCCTGCTCTTGTAGTCCACGCGTTTTATTTTCTTGTTCTTGAACAGCAAACTCGGGTATCAAGATTTCAGCTGCTCTTATCTTTGCAGCACCTCAAGAAGTCGAGGCGAAACCGATTGATTTTGCTTCAAATTGGTCATGGCAGAGAAACCGTGCAATTCTAGTTTGAAACCCTTATCACGGAAATTTCGCAGTAGACTGGTGGAAAGAGAACTTCAGAATATCGAGACGTACGTTCGATTACATTGTCCGAGTTGTTGGTCCAGATTTGCCATGACTCGTAGGTTGAACAAACGTGAAAACGAAGTCAAGAAAACGTGATCGGATGAGACTGACACGATCTCGACACAACGGGTCTGTCATCTCAGCCTTGGTTACCGACCTAAACCGTGCCTGATCACAGGATTAATCGAACTGTTAACCTTGGATAACTTTCTATTGTCTCGGTAGGGGTTTACCATGGTATCAGTTGGCGTTTACACACGCAAAATATTTACCTAGGTAAGTGAACTCCAGTACCTCGGTAAAACGCTCAAGTCTAAACACGCACAGTAATTTTCAAAGAGTTATTTTAACTCCTGAAGTGGGGTTAAACTAACTCCTCAAGGTGGAGTTATTTTTGTTCGGAGTTACTTTAACTCCAAAAAGAGTTATTTTAACTCCAGCAAAAGAGTTTTCTCTTCAACTGGGGAGTAAATTTAACTCCTAAATTGGAGTTACATTGTGGGAGTTATTGTAACTCTGAATTGGAGTTAAAGTTAACTCTCTGTGGAGTTAAATTAACTCGTTTGTGGAGTTAAATAAACTCCTTTTGTGGAGTCATTTTTGAGGGGTTAGTATAACTCCCCTTAGGGAGTAATTATGGAGTGATCGCAACTCTCCAAGAAGAGTTAAAACAACTCTATTTGGGGAATTATTTTCATAGAGTTACTTTACCTATGCAAAGGGAGTGGATATAACTCCTCGTTTAGAGTCATTAATGCATTTATAGGAGCTGGCATAACTGAAACTAAACAGAGTCATTGCTTTACTGTTGTTATTTTCAACTCTGTTCAAAGGCTCGTGGGATAGAGAACATGAAAGCTTGGACCACTCGCATGACAAAAACGTTGCAGTGGTATGCCATATTCGTCCCCTTTTGCAATTCACTATTGGCTCGCTGAAACAAAAGAGCTTTTGTAAATGCATCGTTTTCGGTGGAAAAAGCGGCTTCCCAAAGGTCATGCTGTTTATCTCTTCCTTCCCCACCCCGGTAAGTTTCTGAAGCTTTCCTTCCCTTCCCTTGTATCTAGGGAATACAGGTTTGAGAAGAAGGAAAAGTTCGAGAAAAATAATCCCACGGATCGAAGGATAAATGGATGAAATATTGGCAGTACAATGTAATCACGAAAGGTCACTCTCTTATCACTGGTCACGCTCTCTACCCTACAAGAAAATGATTAGAACACGTGATGTAACACGTGAGCGATCTCGCGTTCAAAGGTTTGCGCCAGTGGCGGTTGGTATTGAAAATTGTATGGAATCGGCGTGCATTTATCTTCATTTTTGGATCTTTAAGTACGAAAGAAACTCTATCAGGTAAGTGTTTTAGAGACTTGTGTTTCTTTTTAGTCGATTTGTCTCGCTTTAACAGTTTATTTGTAAGAATACTGACAAAGGAGGCGGTGGTGAATGCTGCATGTAACGTGCTAGCTTAACGGTTGTGATTTTACTCCCGTAAACCTTTCCGAAAATCACGATTAAATGCCTTCATTCAGTGCTCCTCGATCGAAGACCAAGAGAAATATATTAATTCAAGTGAATTTTCGCAGAAACAGCAAACCACAACGAGTTATTGAGTGATTTTTGTAGCAAAATACAAGCACAAAACTTCGAAGCGTTCACGTTGTAATCCATCTCTATCCGTTCTAAAGACGATTATTCAGTCTCAACTTAACTAAATAGTTTGAAGTTTCACTGAATTTATAATAGTATGGCGTCCGAACAAGAAATGAACAGTTATTTTCAAACGTTTTCATGTATGTTAATGTCTGTCAACTTATCAAAGTGTTGCATTGCTAACGGAGGAAAATAAACTTGTTATTTGTGTTATTTGTCTTAGATAACCATGGATGAAGAGTTAGCAAGATTTCTCAATACAGTCTGCAGTTAATATAAGCAAGAGTCCATTGATAATCTTATAAATGACGAGGTAAGTTTTGAGACAGTGGCAATTATTGGCTACATGATCATGCATGTACAAAGTATTTAAGCATGCATCTTAATTTGAAGAAAGTCTGCTACAAATCCAAAAGGGCAAAGAAATGAACCTTTCATAATTCAACTACAAATGCTGTGCTTGTTGGTTAGATGGCAAACATGGCTATTTGTTCCAAAGAATATTAATGAAGGAAAATGAACTGTATACCTTGTTTCTTGCTGTGCAGGAAATATTTCTCAGGATGCAGGAATTGAAATATTTTTATTTGGGTGTTGCTAAATTTGGACAGTCAACCCTGTTAAACACAGCCACAAGTGAATTAATTGCAATGTTGTTGTTGTTGTTGCTGCTGTTGTTATTGTTATTATTATTCATTTTAATCAGGGCCATTTGGCTGTGTGAGATTTATTTATTTGAGTGTTTGACTAGGTGTTTTTTATGTTAGTAGCACCTCACATTTAAGATGTACTTGTAATCTCATGCAACTTCATTCATATCACACAGAACAAACTACAAGTTGTAGTCTTTTTGATATGAGGCAGAAGCTTGTATAGTTAAATGTGTATATTTCCTTTCTTTTAACATGAAGGCTGAGTTTGATCAGTTCTTTGGCAACTATTTAGGATAATAGTAAATGTTTCCTCTAAAATAATAATCATGGGTGATCATATACTGTAACTTCAAGAAGATTATATATTTGAGTTGCTTTTTCGCTGAAATGGACATGGCAGTTTTGTTTGTTTGCATCATAACATCTACGTACCAGTGACTCTGACAGTGCAGTCTCCCAAACAGCCATTATTAGTGGTTGACACAACACTAAGGGAGCACTGTTGCATGACGACCACTAATAATGGCTGCCTCAGGTAGACCATGCAACAGTGGGGAATAATGACAACTTTTAAATTTCATATCTGGGGTTTGCAATGCATACATTTGCATAAAAAGATAATCATGCTGAAACTGATGTCTAGATACTCAAGTACTGAATACATTCTTTTTGTAGGATGTATGTAGAGTCCATTGATGTGGAAACAAGGAACACCAAAGCTCTCCAGGATTATAGGCATTGGTGACTTAAGGACCTGGCCCCGGTTGTTCGAAAGACGATTAATGCTAACCAGGATTAAGAGTTAACTGAAGTCTTAATCTCACTCGTTGAGAAAGTTTTGTAAATCAAATTGTACGCTTAAAGTAAATCAAATCAATCAAAACTTAAGGATGAAAGTCTTTTTGAAATGTTTTTGTTGAACATTACCAGTATTTATAATTTAGACTGTACTCAAAGTTTGCTCTAACCCGTGATTACATACATGTAGCTTAATTGTGCTTTGAACAACTGGGCCCTGCTGTGTATTGCATTGGAGGGAATTGAAGTGATTTCTCTGGGGACAAGCAACGTGGCATTGTAGTGGGGCTTCATGTGGCTTGTTAAATATTTAAATATATACCCCACCGAGTGTGGCAATTTATTTCTATTTTGTGAAGACAGATGCCAAGAAGCAACAAAGAGAGTGGCAGTGAACAAGTTCACCTTTGCCCTCTCATAATTTCAATGTTTCTTTAAGGGGCCACTGTCATGAGTTGACTTCAAAACATTTAACAATTCTTTTTTCCTCTCTTAAAGGAATCAAATATTCATGTTTGCCCAGATTTTCTGAACTTTTTACTATAACCATTGTCAACTTGTCCATGCCAATTTAAATTTGGCACATCAAACTGAATTTTTCAAGTTTAAATTTGAGTAACTGACAAATGTGCTTATGTGATAGTGTTCTGTTAAGGCTTCAGCCAAAAACAAAGTTTAAAATGTTTTTAATGTACACATACCATGTTTTTCTTGTTCCTGATAGAACCTTATGAAAATTAAATTATAAGCCAGTTATATTTTTTAAAGAAAAGATAGAGTTGTGTTCAAACAAACAGATTGAATTTTGTTGTATAGTCGTTTAAATTCAAATGTTCTTCAAATTTGACTTTCATACCTGGAAAGATTGTCGTGTTTAAATGTTTTAATCATGCATACTTGCACATTCTTTATTTATCAATATAATTATTGAAATTTACATTTCAAATGTCAATGATAATACATAGTATGCAAGAAACTGGTGTTCAGATAAGAAAATGAAATCTGATTGAATTAAACATGTTACAGTCAATTTGTGTGATCTGTTGTTTTCATCTTAAAACTACATAGGGTGACTGTGCTGGAGTTACTTTACCTCTAATGCTGGAGTGACTATAACCCTGATTATGGAGTTGAAATAACTCTACTCTTTTATGGGGCAGAGTTAAAATGACTCCCTTGTTTGGAGCTAATACAACTCCAGAATTGGAGTTAAAAATGGGAGTTAAAATGACCCCCAAAAAGGAGTTATATTTAACCTAACATTTTAACTCCACATTTGGAGTTACAGTAACTCCCTTATGGAGTTTAAATAACTCCTTTTGCAGAGTTAAAGTGACTCCCACACTGGAGTCATTATAACCCTTAAAAAGGAGTTAAAAAAGGGAGTTAAAATAACCCCAAAAAGGGGTTATATTTAACCTAAAATTTTAACTCCACTTTTGGAGTTAAAATAACTCTTTAAAAATTACTGTGCGGGATGAGTTATGTTCTTGATTATACTGTCAATGGTTTTGCCGAAGTACGCTAAAGATGTACCGGAAGAAATCCGTCAATATCATGCAGTCCGTGGAGATCTCTCCGTAGCAGATGGCAAGATCATCTATCGAAACAGCCTAGTCATACCTCACGTCCTTCAGTCCGAGATACTGGAGCGTATCCATGATGGTCATCAGGCCATAACCAAGTGTCGCGTAAGGGCCAACATGTCAGTTTGGTGGCCTGGCAGCAGCAGTGGCATTCAGGACAAAGTTTGAAACTGTGAAATTTGCCAAATGAATTTACCTAGTCAGAGAAAGGAACCACTTATCACTACACCTCTCCCAGAAAGAGCGTCGAAGAAGATTGGTTCGGACTTGTGTGAACATGAAGGGAAGCACTTTCTGGTAGTCATCGACTATTACTCAAGATTTCCCGAAATTACTTATATGTCCAGTACTACCAGTAATGCTGTGATTACTAAACTCAAGGCTATCTTTTCACGATGGGTAGTACCAGACGAAATTGTGAGTGACAATGGACCACAATTTTCTTTAGATCAGTTCCGAAAGTTTAGCCAAGAGTATGACTTCAAGCATACCACCACTAGTCCTTACTATCCGCAAGCCAATGGAGAAGCAGAAAGAAGATATTGAGGCAGCGTGATCCCTTTCTTGCACTTACGTCTTACAGAGCTACACCTCATACAGCCATAGGTGTAAGTCCTTGTCAGCTGATGATGGGAAGAGAAATTCGTACCCTTCTGCCTACACTGGAAGCCAACCTGAAACCTATACTACGAAGCCAAGAAGCAATTACAAGAAAGGACGAGGAAGCCAATAGAGCTTACCGTCAGCTCTTTAACAAGAGACATGGAGTGCGAGCCCTTCCTGATCTACAGCCAGGATGGAAGATACCTGGAAGAGTTGTAGCGAGAAGCCCTACCCCTATTTCTTATATCATCCAGACACCCTTCAGTGTGGTGCGCAGAAACCGCAGACACCTGTGCATAGTGAACAGTCCTGGTAGAGTGGAGATACCTGATGAGCAACAGATGGATCTAGAGACAGAGTCACAAGCAGAAGATCCAGACTCAGAATCTTCACATTTTGAACCAGAACAACCGCCGCAGATTGTAAAACCCTGCAGAGTGACATCAGCTGTACCCTCCTCTGCATCTCAACAATCCAGTTTACGTCAATCAGAAGTTAGGACATCAAATGGTCGTGTGTCGCGAGGAACCTGCCCGATTTAGAGACTTTGCATTGTTTGGTTTGTGATTTGGGAACACTAATAGAGACATTGACTGATTGAGACTCGATATACTCTAAGCGGGTTGCTCAAAGGAGGGAGATGCCATGTGAGTTAATTAAGTGTTGGAGTGCGCATGTGCGTGAGTAGTTTTACGGACCTCGTGGTTGTGATCGATCATGGAGATTTACTGTTAGAACATTACATACGTTGTGTTCAAGTGAACTGTGTTTTAACGTCTATGTGACAATTTAATGTTTCAGTAGTTTCAGATTATTTTAGCCGCAGAAATTATAAGATAATCCAGAGCTCTCTGGATGAGTTGCAAGCGTGGTTGGAATATCACACAGGCGAAGTGTATGCAATGCAAACCCTCAGCAGAACTATAAGGCAAATTGGATTGACAGTAAAAAAGACTTAGTCCAATTGTTGTAGTTCTTTCTGTAGTAAAGCTTGTTATTTATTTCTTATGTTGTTGTGGTTGTACACTGTTTATAAATTTGTAGCTTCAAAACATTGCCGTGAGCGGGGCGAACGAAAATTCACAGATTTCAAACGATTTACTTCTCAGTCTCACTAGAATAGTTTCTGTTTATCGACGAGTCAAGTAAAGATGAAAGAGCAACTCAGATACTCTACAGAATTGATATAGAGGTTCCGGAAACTTTGCTCGCTCTACGTTCGTTTAAAAGAAAGGTCGTTATTGTCATGGATACATTTGACTGACGCCCACCAAAATTTAGCTTTCGAAAAGGAGTAAAACAAACAAAAACAAACAAACAAAAAAAAACAAACAATCATTGGAGGGCGCGTGTGACTGGTAACCGCTGTAATACCTTCTGTGTAAACTTGTGCTCCAGACAGTATCTTTGTTCAGGTTTATAAGACGATTTCATTAATTAGCAGTAAAATCCCAGAGAATATAACAACTGAAATGAGACGTGTTTTTAGGTATCAGAGTATGTAAACACGGTTGTCATGTCACGCTCTGTGAGATTTCCGGTACAATTTGAAAATATTTCAAAGCTTTCGCAATACTCGTAAAGCCAATTTAAAGTACAAATATTAAGGAAATGGGAAAAAAAAAACAAAATGCCAAATTTTGATTTGGGGCTTAGCTCACTCTTCCCCCGTGAGCCCTTGGAAACAAAGTAAAAGAAAAACTACAGCGCTTTGCCTGCCTCGATTATCGTGAGCAAGATAACCTTCAAGCGAAGACGACAAAATATGCAACAGAATACGTAGTAAACGTTTTCCAAGCTAATTAATCTTTATTAAAAAAAATTGTACACGAAAACGCACTCCAAATTATATAGGACTTACTACAGACTACTGCTTCAAATCAAATGTCGGTTGCCGTGTTTTGGCTGTCAAATTTGCAGAAAATGTTCTTTCTCTGGACCTACTCGGCTTAAAAATATACTACAACCTGAATCCGTTACTTGGGCTATGGGGATAACCAGCAAAACTTCACCAGGCACAATGAGCGATTAAACGTCTCAACCATGTTATCGGGCTGCCAAATCGGGCAAGTTCACGTCATTTTCAAGAGTGATCAAACACAATGACATTCATTTCCAGCTTAAATAAAACTGTTATCTTGAAATTCTTTCCTTACAGAATCTAATATTTTAAACACTTCTTGCAGTTCTCGTCGAACTTTCGGTATTATTTTATTTTAGTTTCCTTTTTAGAATTATCGAAAGTTATGCAAAGCCTCGACTGCGTCTTAGGTTTGCATAACTGTCTCGAATTCTCCAACCCCCCTCGTGTTTTGATGAGGCTATCCAAACTCGAAGAAAGTCCTCTATTGCTTAAATAGTGGATCTCAGCGCACAGGGCTCACGCCCACTCCCAGGGCGCACTCGCTTCCGTACAACCGTACGTACCTTTACCCTTATCTCCTTCCGCACCTCTGTTGGTACCACCGGAAGTACCTCCAATAGTCCGTACACAACTTTCTTTTTCGGCGGGAAATCGCTTGTTCAACTCTGCTTTTGTTTTTTGTTACAAAACTGAACTAGGTGGCTATTCACATAAGACTTCACCCTAACAACATCAACAGGGACAGTGAAATTCCTGAAGCGTAGAAGCCCAAGATCATTTGATTTCATTTGATTTCAGTTCAGTTGATTTAATTTGACTTTATTTGCTTCTGTATTTGCTTGGCCCAACTAGCCTTTGTGCTATAAATACTACCGAGGGTAAATAAAGGTTATTATTATTATTATTATTATTATTATTATTATTATTATTATTATTATTACAAGTGAAACCGGAAATAACAATATATAATTATATATCCCATAAAAAGGTAGATATAAGGCAAAGAAACAAAATGATGGTCGAAAAGGGTAACTTTTAATGCCATATATTACGGCGAGACATGACTAACCTTCTTCAGGGGCAACACTGAAGCGAAGTAAAAATGGAGAAAACGGTTACAATACAGAAATAGAAATAATAGACGTGTACTGAAGCGGCTACCAAAAAAGTGGCATTCCCAAGGTGGCATTCCCAAGGTGGTAAGAACAATGATAAGTTGTGATGAATTTGCAATTTTGTTGGACTCTGCAACAAAGTTAAGACATAAGTAGATACTGCTACGTAAGGGATAGAACCAGAAGAAAAAGTACAATCAGTTGAAGGTTCAGAACCCCTGCCCCACCCATTCATGCACTACTGACTTATTATTTAGACCTTGTAGACATTGTTTTTCTCACTTAACTTCTCATGGTTTTGAAAGTTATTTGTTGCTGAGCCAGCAAGCCAGAGCTTACTAATAAATGTAAAAAAAAAAACAAATGGTTGTAGTGAAATTTGGGGGTGAAATGTTGTCACGCCAGACGGAAGATTGTATTCATATTTTTGTGGATATTTATTATGAGTGGGCTTGGATCGAGGCAAGTGTAATTGTACTTCTTTGGGAAAATAGTTGACAATTTTTCTTTATTATTTTTACCTTTTTTAGTTTTTGCCTATTAATTCACTCATACCAGAAATCACAAGTGTTAGTTGTGAGAGAGAGAGAGAGAGAGAGAGAGAGAGAGAGAGAGAGAGAGAGAGAGAGAGAGAGAGAGAGAGAGAGAGAGAGAGAGAGAGAGAGAGAGAGAGAGAGAGAGAGAGAGAGAGAGAGAGAGAGAGAGAGAGAGAGAGAGAGAGAGAGAGAGAATTTTTTAGTTCACGATAAACCAAACTTGAAATGTTTTGCAATTTTTTTCTTTGGTTAAATTACGAAGGAAGAAATTCTCCACACCTCGCGATTCACACGCCATTTTGTTTAACCAATCACAGAAAGTGAATCGACCTTCTGAAACGAAGCGACGGTTTGCTTGCGATAGCGCTGTAGCTGCGGTGAAAGTGGTATTTGCGGTCAAGTTTGCAAAGTAATGGGAAATTTCTAGTCCGAAGCTTAACTACATTCAAAACAGTGAAATGATTTTGAAATTTGGTTCATCCTGTCTCATAAAACCTTAGACCAAGTCAGTGGATTAACGAGCACATGAACGCTGTGCGATACCTCGTTCAACTCTCTCGTTCCGCCACGTCGACTAGGTCACCTGAAGATGTGTTAGACTGTGAAAACATTTTTAACTGGCCACTCTGGGAAGAATTATATCAAGGCTTGATGGACGGCTTTTTGGATGTATCTAAAGCGTTGTGAAAGGGATTGTATTCGCGCCGCGACTGCATTCGACAACACATAAATTTTCCCGCTGTGCTTTGAGCATGACTAAAGACGAAGGATGTGCGATTTACGCAGTGGCCCGATGTAGCCTTTTCGACGATTGGAGAAGGTATTTACCGTTGCCCTTTTATTTAGTCGTTTTCTTCAAAAAACTTACGGTCAACCGATAAGCCAGATAAGCGTTGTCTTTGTTTATGTGCCCAACTTTTGTATGGCTCGGCAAGAAGTTAAGCCTACTCTCAAATTTGGTTTTCAAGTTTATCGCCAGTTTGTTTGTGAAGAAGGTTTTCAGGATATCTGTGTTGGACCCATTCTTATAGCAAATTACATTTTAATTTCCCCTCAATTTAAAAAATAGATTCAAATGAAATTTACCGTAAGCTTAAGCTTATAATTTAAAAAGGTTTTTCCTCAGACTACCATTGTAAATAGGTGCCACAAACCAGAAGCGTAACACTTTGTAAAACTGCCAAATCCATTAAAACAATTATTTGCTAATCTTTCTTTGTTTTTTTTTTTTCGACTGGTTCTTGGTCGGTTTTGACATAAACTTAAGTACTTGACGTCTTCAGAGTTATTAAGCTTAGGTACTTTCCGCGTTTAGCGCGCACGTACACAAAGCGCACGTACACGAACTCGCACAAAACAGCCGTGATTTTAAAACTTTTCTCTGTTTCTGCTGAATCTTTGACATACAATTTTTAGCTTTATAAAATTGAATTAAATTATGTGAACCCCCATGCATTACAACCTCTATGAAAACGTTTTTTGTAGTACAGTAATTTTTCAGATACAACAAAATGTTTCGCCACTCAAATTAAACTTATGTGTCGGAATCGTGTAATTCATTAGGGTAATCCATTTGAAAGCACGAACTGTTCCAGTAGTTGTTTATGCGCAACTATTTTTCTTAGGCCAATACTTTGAATAATGGCTTTATTGTACACTTTGTTATAATTGTAATAGGGAATTTAGTTCATGGACAGAATAAAATAAAGTTTTGATGTCTGTGCGAATGAAGGTAACGTTTTAAGTTCCGGTTGAAAATAAAGTAATCATTTATTCCGTCACTGTTTAAGATACGTTTTTAACCTTCAAATATCGTATTTAGTAAAATTACTGAGCTTGCATCGGCCGGCCTTAAGCAACTTAAATTGTTTCATTTAATGTTAGCATTCATTTGATTTCATTCGCATTGCTGCAACTTCTAGTTTAAGTTTTATAATTTCAAGAATTAAACAACACTTTTTAGGTGAGAAGTGCATTTAAGTGTACCACAAACGCGCTTTTTTTTTGTTTTTTAACAAACAGCAACAACTATCTGTATCAACTTACCTTCTCAAGTATACATTGTCCCTGAGCAGACAGCAGCCATAAAAAAAAAATAATTAAAAAAGTCGTCAAAAGTTCCGTTTAAAGAAAATGCAAGTCCAGTCCGTTGTCTAGTCCTTTGAATTTTTTTTTTCTAGCTAACCTTTTGTGGCGCGGCGTCGCAGTGAACAAAAAGCGCGCGAAAGTATAGCCTCGTTTTCGTTCTTTCCTCCAGGCCCTCTCCTCTGAAAAAAATCTTAAACATCGATCCTCGCCAAAAGCAATTGAAATTAGAAGAAACTGACAACGCCGTCATAAAGAGCATACTCTCAAGCCTTAGGCAAAATTTTCTTTTATTCCTACCTCAAATGGTCGTTGAGCAGGAAGCTGACAAACTTTTCAGTTAGATTTTCTACTGCCGCACTTTTTTAGGAAAAAGTAATCATGGCCATTTTTTAAAACACTATTTATTAAACTACAACTTCGCTTTAAAATATTCTTGGAGAAAGGTTCTAGTAAACTTTTAGAGCGAATATTAAACTTCGGTCCGTTCTGGTCACGTGACCGATGACGTCACAGCATTAAAAATGACGAAAATGTATATTTCATAAAAATATCTACCAATATCCAAATTTTTGTTTCCTCACGTTTAATGCAACGCGAGATAGCACTTGTACCCAGACTCCCACTTTTTGAAAATTGTATATACCTCCCTTAATATTTATATTTTGTTCGGTACCCGGGCAGTCCGAAATGACTCACACCATTGTGCTTCAAACCACGTTGACTGCTTTTTCAATAACAAAATAACTTCGTCACAGTGAGCAAAAACGCACTTGTGAGCAAAGTCACGTGACTAATGACGTCATCGCCCTTAGTCTTGTACAATAATTAGTTTATGGTAAGAGTTATTTCTAGACAACGTGGGGGTCTTGCTGCCCTCAAACTGACCAATTTATTTGGGATTGACGATTTTCCAGCTGCAAAGGATTCTGGAAGGTTCTTATTATAATTATATATTGTTATTTAATTATTATTATTATTATTATTATTATTGCAGTAAAACTATCTGTATGCACAGTGTTATAAAGCGACACAGGGCGCAAAGCGTAACCTGTGCGCACAAGCGAAACTTAAAAGGAATAACCATATGAGCAAAAAAAAAAAAATAAATAAATAAATAAATAAATAAAAATAAAAATAAAAAAATAAAAAATAAAAAATAAATAAATTAAATATATATCAATATATATATATCTACATGGCTAAAAACTATTATCTAGGCATATAAATGTTTGTAGTGTCTCTCGTTCTTCGTGGCTGATAGTCAGGCTTTGATCTTAGGTCTTCATATCATAACCTTGAAAGTTCTCGCTATATTTAGGGATGACGACAAGACTGCCTTTTGCATGGCCTCTAAAACTTGATTCGCCTTACGTCCTACCAGTGACTGAATTGAGGTTTCGGTTTCTCTCGACCAGCCTCCCAACACGTCCATGATAATGTTATGTTGAATCACCTCGTAACCTCTATACTGCTGCTTCAATTCCCACCTTAACGGGCCATACTTCATCGTCTTCTCCTCGCTCTTTTTCTCTCGGTTACTAATCCAAGGGCAGCTCATCTCTAAGGTCAGCACTTTCTTGTTTGCATGATCCACAATCCTCGCGTCTACACGGTTGGCTCGAACCTCCTGGTGGTCCGCATAAACGGGTACATCCCACCATGCTTCCACTTGTTCTGACCTGTACTCCGGCTTGGGCATTACTGGCGAGTACCACGGTGGTACTTCCTCGAGAAGACCCTGGTCATGTAAGATCTCATAAAACAGGACCTTTAGAGCCATGTTGTGTCTGAATAAATACTTGGTCTGAGCCAACGCAGTGCACCCGGACAGGATATGAGAGACACCGCTCTTGGGCGTGGCCACATATTCTACACTTCACATCCCCAGAGCAACTTGTGTGAGTCTTTTTGCTAGTGTAGAGCTTTGTTGGCAAAAGTTGCTCGTACAGTTCAAACGCACCGGCAATAGTATACGTGGGACATGATCTCCATGTTCTCAGCCAGCTGAAACATCCGTTCGTGCACAGCTGTTCATCGTCCTTTCTCTCTCTCAGTAGCTTCCCCTGCCATTCTAGGCCACGTACGTCCCTCTCATACTTCTCCTCCACACATTCTTTCAGCACTCCCTTCACACGTTGCGGTGGGATGGCCTCTCCACTGGTCATGACACATACAGGTTCCGGGTGTTTAAGATGAAGGTCAACACCCAACTCCGCCGCAAACTTTGCCGCATCTTTCACTATTGATTTATGGCCGGATGACTCGGCTCTTTCGTCAAACTCTCTCACCATTTTCATCGCCGGGTCTTGGTTCTCATACATTCGTATCGCTGCTTTGACCTTGGTCACTTTATACTCCATCTCCACCGCACGTAGACCTCTTCCGCCTTGTTCCCTCGGGAGGTACAAGAGAGCCGTAGAACCACCTGGGTGTTTCCCGCCATTTTCCACTATGATCTTGCGCACTTCCCTGTCCAAGATCTTCAACTCTGTTATCGGCCAGTGTTGAGTCCACATTAAGTAACCCAATACCGGCAAGGCAAACTGGTTAGAAGCCGCCACCCGGTTAAAGTCTGAGAGGGGACTGGACCAGATGATCGACAGTCGACGCAGGTACTCCCTTGTTGCACATTCAAGTACCATTTTCTCTTCCTGGACTAAGCTCTCAAGAACACCAAGAAACTTATACTGTTTTCCTTCTTCAAGTGATGGTAATCTTCCTCCAGCTATATCTCCTCCTAAATTCTCCTGGGAGTGGATCCCTCTCCTTATATTATTATTATTATTATTATTGTTATTATTATTATTATTATTATTATTATTATTATTATTATTATTATTATTATTATTATTATCAAACAACACAACAGCCAATCAGTACCAAAGCGGACCGCTGAGGGAACAATTTCTAGTCTGAACGACAAGGATCGTAATCCTCATATCAACAACAGCCTAAGCGAGGATCGAAACGCACCAACCACCACCAGCCACGGTGCTTCTTATACTCACACGCAGCCAGTCGACACCATCGCCTGATGAAGACCAGCAGTATAGCGGTCGAAACGTCGCGATCCACATCTTTGTGACTCAATCGCGAGACAAAAGATTAACTCAGTTATCATTTGAAACCACGATGACGAACACCTTTCATAATATATTTTTTTAATTCAAGGAATTTGTTGTTCTAGAAGGAATTAACGCCAAGTACTTGAAATAGCTGTCAGCACGTTTTAGAGGGAGAAAGTTTGTTCTCAGACTTCAATATACTGTGCTTTCGTCATAAGCATGACGTCAGTAAAAATGTGCTATTTATGAGTTTATGTGAGAAAGAGCTCGTACCACTAGAAAAATAATAGGATCAATCGCATTAAACCAACATCAATTGTTCTATCGAGTCAACAGAAACGAAACGCAGTGCAAAGGGGACAGAATATCAAGATTTTATAATGTTTTGCAGTATTGGATATCTCCATTTTACTTTGACAACTTTAATTTGTTTGTCTACAAAAGCAGGTGCTATGCCAAATCCGCCAGGTAATTGGTTTTCCGTTGTTTGTTTGATAATTATTAGGGCCGTAGCTAGTATGAAGCGAAGCGAGGCATTTGCCTCGGCAAAAAAAAAGATGGAATTTACACCATATTTTCAATTTTCCCTTGATGTGTGTCTTAACGAAGAGTATAAGCAGTCTGTGTATTCTTACAGAGGCGTAAAAGCACTTCTTCATGTTCCTAAATATTAAACGAATATGTTCCTAAATAGTAAACGAATATTAAATAGGCGTTTTTTTTTTGTACGTATTGACCCCGTGAAGATTTCGTCTGGCTACGGCCCAGATTATAGTGTTTCCTTTTTCCCTTACTTCCTTCCTTGATATTTCATCTTTCCCGAAAAAAAGGACAATTAGATTGACCTTTTGGCAATTTAGTGTAGGCTGTGAAAAGTCTTGCTTTAAATCCGAACCCATGGATGTTTGAGCACCTACACTTTCTACAGAATTTGGAAAAAAAGAGTAGTGGTTAAAACAACAACAACAACAATCCAGGGAAATTTCGTTGAACTTTTCACTCTTGAAATTCACAATTATTGAAGTTCCACTTCATAAGCACACGGCATGAAGCGATGGAGGTATCTCAGTTCTAAGATGGGAAAGAGACATGTGTTATTTCTCTTTGTTATTTTTGTAATGGTTCGTCATTATTCTTATGACTTGGGGAATGGGAATGGCGTTAAAACTAGAAGAGCTAGGAAAAATATTAATTCATTAATTATTGTTTATTGTCCGTTTATTTCTGTCTGACGATGTTGTAAGATGTTTCAGTGGTGAATGCGGACAAATTCTCTTAGCTGAAGATTGATGGGAAAAAAAGGAATTTAACAATATTTTTGATATACGTTTGTAACTAAACCGCTTGCTCAATCTGATGTCGGCGGTTTCTGAGTGCTTTAAAATTTGATGAGGTTTCGATGTGTGCTGTCGTTTAAAAATGACTTATGCTTTGATTGATAACTTTCAAAAATACAGCAAAAAATGCAAAATAGGTATGTACCCTACAAGAAGTGATTTTTGGCTCTGAATACATATTCGGTGGAAACGTGATAAATTTAAATGAACGTCGGCAATTTGTGATAAAAAGCAACCCCTTAAAAAAGACACCGATGCAGAACATCTTACAGCTATTTACGCAATTAAAGTTTATTGACTAAAATGACAATTCAAAATAAAAACGGCTGCTAATGGCCATTTTAAGTACAATTCATTAATTAAATCTTAATGTTAATGAGAACAAAAATTACTACTCCAATATAAGTTGTCTGTCAATTTTAATTCAATTTTATATTTGTGATTGGCAATTAAACTCTTTTATATTTCCTCCTTAGGTTTGCTACTTAATATATGATCATAATAGATGATCAAAATTCAATAATCCAAAAAATTAATGTCCTATTAGGGTTCGAAAGTTTCCCAAACCAGTTCAAGAAGCAGAACGGGAGAACATGACACGCAGCAGCTTGTAGTTATGTTGCACGAATTTGTTTTTGGTCTGTGAACAATATATGTGCGGTCGTTTTCTTTCAGATTACAAAGTCAGCAGCTTATCTTCTAGCTGGAAGATGCGGTTACATATTTCTTGGTTGATATTAGTGAAGTGCAAAACATGAGTGCGTAACCAAACTAAAAAAAATTTTCAGGACTGAATCTCATAGTGTTGACATAAATATATATTTTTTTGCTGGAGACCATACCGTTTTGTACCATATAAAAAATAACAATAACAAAACAAAACAAAACAAAAGTAGCCTTAAGAATAACTACTTCAGAGTCGATCACGTAGGAGAAAAGAGACAGCCATGCACGTTCCTTGTTGAGGTTCATGCTTGTGGTTAAATAGTCACTCATGATCAATATGAACTTGAACGAACTTAAGTCATATATTGCTAAAGTAAATGATTTGTCGGTTTACTTCATACAGAGCTATTTTAGATTTCGCTACAATTTCAAGAGCATCCGAAACCGATTAAAAACAGACGTGGAAGCCAACATGAATACACTACACAATTCCAAGCGCGTTAAGATAGAAACGGGTAGTCATTTTTTTGGGTAGTGTATATTGCAAATGACCGTTGACTTACAATAAGTTGTCATATGGGAACATGGCGTATTTTCCCTAACAAAAAACGTATTCCTAACAATGCCCATTTGGAACGATTTTAAAGCAAAGACAAAGGACATCACACATTGTGAAACCGTCAAACCAATAAAACTGAGGACGTGTCTTGACAGAAAAATCAGTAGAAAAACAACAGGATTACACTTGCTTTAAACAGAACATCGTCACTAAAACGTAGCGTGATTCTCGCCTGTGAGTAAATCATTGAAATGAGGAACATGTACAATAAAGCCCCATAAAACTCACACGCAATCACAACTCGTTAAGTGACCCTTAAACTCTTGAAATATTGGTTAGTTTATGACTTAGTAATCGGAGAAGTACTGCCCGCACAGATAATGTTCACAGACCGAAAAAAGAATTCGTGCAACATAAATTCACGATATGCTGCTCGTCACGTCTTTTTTTTTTTTGATCGTTTGCTTCTCTGAGAACTGTGCAATGTTCGAACCCTGATAAGGCTTTATCTTTTTTTTTAATTATTGATTTTGATTACCTATGGTCTTATATGAAGTAGGGAACCTGATGAGGAAACCATAGAGAATCCAGTTGTCGATCACAATCATAAAATCAAAAAAGAAATTTGCACCTAAAATATAAAATAATATTATATAAGCCTTGAACGTACAATAGAATTGTTATTTCTGTTCTCATCATCATTATAAAGAAAGAAGTCAAAGCTACAACTTCCTGCACTTCGATTGGATGCTTTCATAGCAGCTCTTCATGTCGAGCAGAAGTAATTTTTTCAATAATTCCAAATAAATCAATGAGAAAATGGATAAAACTAGACGAATGAATGAATAGGTGAATGGATGGATGGATGAATGGATGAATGGATGAATGGATGAATGGATGAATGGATGAATGGATGAATGAATGAATGGATATATGAGCAAGTGGTTGAATGTTTGAATGCAAGAGAAAATGAATGAATTAATTAATTATCGATCTATCAATCGATTGATTGATTGATTGATTGATTGGGTGAATGAAAGAATAACCATATTAATGGACGATCAATCCATCGATATCCGCCCGCCAGCCGTCTGCCCGTAATAATAAGTAACTTACCCAGTCGATTTAGTAACTTTCATGAGAGGTTTTGGGACACCATTTCAAACTCTCCTCGTCTGCTTCTATTCTAGTTCACGGTGGCTGGAGCGAGTGGTCAGGCTGGTCTAATTGCGACAAACCTTGCAATGGAGGGGCACAGACTCGTTCTCGCACGTGTTCGGAACCATTTCCCCAATACGGTGGGCAGGATTGCCCAGGAAGCAAGTCTGAGACGAAGTCGTGTAACACACAACCATGCCCAAGTATGTTCAAGTATAATACGTAAACAAATAAATAATTAAATAAACAAGGAAACCGACGAAAGAACACACAAACAAGCCTACAGCCAGTATGCAATTTGTGTCATATGTGGAAGAATTATATTTCCATTCTTCATGCTGCAGTGCTCTCTTTGTTTCAGCTTCAACACCTGCAACAACTTCGTTGCCAGCGACGACTACATCACCACCAACGACGGTGTCACCAGCAACAGCTACTTCACCACCGACTACTGTGTCATCACCGACGACAACATCACCACTAACAACTACATCCACACCTGCAACTGCGTCACCACCGACTACTGCGTCATTGCCGGCAATAACGCCATCACCGACAGCTACGTCACCCCAAAATACAATCACACAACCTCCAGGTAACTTGCATAAAGAGCCATGTTCACCAAAAATGCATTGGGCGCTGCTCTCATTTTTGCACAGACAGAAAATCTGTTATAATCACCAGCTATTGTAACCAGCAGAATCCAGTTAAGTAGAGATTAATTTTAACAGTTATCGTTGCCTTAGTGTTTTAATGCTTGATTTGGATATTTTTCTCCTTACTTTGTGGAATATTTCCTAAAGAGTCTTTCAAAGCACAAAAACCAAGCGCGCAAATCAGTTTGGGTGAAGATGGGCGTTAATAATTACTGCAATGATATCCGATCCTAATCTTGGCAGCAGAGATTTAGTGAAACTCTTGGCCAAACGGGAAATGTTTGGTGACCAAACATCAGCAAACATTGTTTGGTGTTCAAACGTGTTTATGTTTGAAGCCATGGCCAAACGGTTATCAAACAGTACCAAACTTCAGTCGAGCATGAAATACGAAACGAGGTGGGCAAACTGTTAAGTGTTTGGTCTTTGGTCACCAAACATTTCCCGTTTGCACGCGGCTTAAAGCTTACATATCAACAACAAGAACAACAGTTAAAGACAATTCAGAACAGATGTTTGTTTGTTTAGGCAACAAAGGAATACGTGATTTATTCACCGAGGGCGTAAAATTAACCAGTTTATATTCCAAATGGGCGAGGTTTACACGCCAATTACAAACAAAGCATTCTGTCCATGCATATATCGGAATGTTTTTGTACCTCCGGTAGGGAGTAATAGAATAAAAAATACCGAAAGTACGCACTGGGATTTCTACGTGGTGAATTCTTATAGATGGTTCGCACGTTACGTCATCGCTGCCATGCTGGTGGACAAAGACAATAGATCTCTCATTAGCTCCTTTTGTTCGTCCACCAGCATTTGTTCATTTCGTCATTGTCATCTGTGTCTCTAGAGATTGGATGCAAACCACCTATACCACAGACCTATTTTGCGTCGTGTCAGAGGTTCATTCACTCAGAGGACAAAAAGAACTCAGGAGACGAGTTGTTTCTTGCGCAGATCGGTTTCAGTAGTTCGGTAAATACAGGCAGTGAGGTTGAAGAATTGTTATCGACTAACAAGCTGGAAAACGCTACATTTAGCATTGCAAAGGCGACGGAAGGTTGTTTAACTTTGAACAACCGGAAGAGTGAGACTGAAACGAGTATAAAGAAAGT
Source organism: Pachyseris speciosa (assembly GCA_016490735.1). Lineage (NCBI taxonomy): Eukaryota > Metazoa > Cnidaria > Anthozoa > Scleractinia > Pachyseridae > Pachyseris > Pachyseris speciosa. The sequence continues at coordinate 84,029 of JAEMWC010000459.1, read as the reverse complement.
TTCAAAGAGGGATATTGTGGCAGACGACCAAGAGCTGTTTACAAGGAACATTGAACGAATCCCACAGAACACTAACACGCTGTGGTGTTTGAGTGATTCTGTTTGTCCATTTATTTGGGTTTACCTCGGTGGAAGAACCCGACGAGCTGAGGTTGTTTTTGTTTCATGAGCTATTTTTCTGCTATACGCTATTGTTTAGAATGTTTTGTTTTCTTTGTTTACGTTTCGCAAGTTCTTACAACTAGGTAGAGCCATTTGTTTGTTTGCTTTTGGATGTAATGCTCGGGGGATATTATATCACTTTGAATATTCCCCCACCCCACTGGGGAATATTACACAAGAACATCAGCCCCACTCTTCCCGGTTACAATCAAAACCTCCACCAGCTTTACAGAAAGTTGATAATTGAACAGGAATTGATGGGCAAATTAGTGGCAACACTATTATGAATGTAAAACTTAGTATATAACTTTACAAAGAAGAGTTACATTTGCGTTTTGCAACTGTTGGTTGGAAAAGCCTACTTTAAACTAAAATTTGAAACTCGGTTATTCTCTCACTAAGTTCATTAACCACCACGCACACAGAAAACGTTCCCTCAGATTTCATATTCTACTTGTCTCTCAACAGAACCAAGAGATGGAAACTGGTCTCCCTGGAGTCCATGGACGCAGTGTAGTAAAACCTGTGGTAGAGGGACTAAGATGCGTACGCGAGTCTGTAACAACCCCATACCAGCCCATGGTGGGAAGACATGTGAAGGAGAAACGAAAGAAAGAGAAAACTGTTTGGATCGAAACTGCTCAAGTAAGCGTTTCTGTGTAAAACGCGTCAAAGCGTTCGTATGATTACCATTGGCCTTCTGTAAATATATATATAGATTTATATATATAAATAAACGAATACATCGGGTTTGGATTTGTCTGAAACAGAGAAACAGTGAACAAAATGTTGTGTTTCATTCAAGAAGAGTGGTAAAGCGCAGGAAATCGTTCCAAATTAGACAGAAAGGTTTTAATTTGTGTTTGGTTCGGTTTATTTTTGTTTTGTTTTATTTTGTTGAATTTTTTTTCTTTTTTTTTTTTTTTTGCTTTTGTATGTTTGGTTTTGGTTTACTTCTTTGTGTATGTGTTTTTCATTTTGTTTCCAGATTTCCTAAGTAGTAGTGCTTTCCTGCTTCGAGATCCAAATCCTTTCTGGTTTTTACACCCAATAGCCCTTGAAACGACGACAAAATTATTATAGCCTAGCAGAAGATAGAATAGGGCAGAGGGACAAAGCTCCGCACATACTTTATGTTGATGGTTATAAGTGTTTCGGTCCCACAATGAAAAAATGAAATTTTACACTGAATGTATACCATGACACTGAGTTACTGAAGTGACTCCTGAAAGCGTTATTATAACTGCGATGATCTTTCGCACCATCAGCCTTTCACCAGCAGTTCAATAAATAAATATGTTCCATCCATCCATCCATCCATCCATCCATCCATTTATCCACCCATCCATCCTTCCATACTCCTTTTTTCCCGTCCGTCCTTCGTCCATGCATGCAATGCATGCATGCATCCATACATTCATTTGTCCTTTCCTCCGTCAATCCTCCCTCCGTCTCTCCATCTTCGTCCTTTATTTATTTATTTATTTATTTATTTATTTATTTCAGGATGCGGTGAAATCGGCGCGCTCAATGACACAAGCTTCAGTGCATCAAGCGCCATCCAGTCTGCTCATCTCGCGAGGCTTAATACATCAAATCCTGGGTCATCACCAATTGCTTGGTGCCGCGATCCTGATGATGTCGGTGGTTATCTACAGATTGATTTAGGTAAATGTGTTTTCCACCTACTTATATACCCTCTTTTCATTATTCACCAGGCTTAAACTTAAACGTTTCTATCATATTTGCCTCATTGTTTTGATCCTGGCAGTATGCGGTTTGTCACAGGAACTTAACCCAGTTTAATGGTCCAGCTTTCAAGAGATTCGTATAGCATCATAATACTTTGACTCCAGGTCGGAGAACTGTACTTTTCTTTTTTACGAGTTGGCCATCATCATCACCATTATCATTATTTATTAAAATATATTTACTGGCAAAGTTGGCCCTAAGAGTTACAGTGCTCACCAAGACATTAAATTAGATTGGGGCAGAAACGGCAAAGAGAAAAATGGATATGAAAAAAAAAAGTCACTATTTTGTTTCAGCGGCAGAAAGGGCGCACCGAACAGGAAAACAGAAATTAATTGTGATTCAGGCATAGTTGTCCACCTCTCGGCAAGTATGCACAAGCAGAGGAGAGCAGTTTTGTTCTGAGGGCAAAATAAAGAGGACAGTCAAGAAGATAATGCTTCACGCTCGCAGTGTGAAAACCACATAAACACCAACCCTCTACACCCTAGGTTTATCACATCATCATCGTCATCGTCATCATCGTCATCATCATCATCGTCATCATCATCATCGTCGTCGTCGTCGTCATCATCGTCATAATTGTCATCATTATCATTGCACCCAAAGTTATACTTCGCCCTTTTGTTTAATAATACCATATGATTACCCTAGACTGAACATTTTGCGAGCAGCATTCTTGTATCCTGCATGAAATATTTAACCCACGATAACGCAGGTCAGCTTCAAACGTCTAGTCTGTGCTTATTACTTATAGTACCTCTTGCATTTGCTTTTGGTGCCTTTACTTCTGGTGGTTTGCAAAATTATATACGTCCATGGAATCGTCGCCATACCCTGAGTTGACTGAGTCATTGTGAAGTAGTACCTGTTTCTCTCTACCCAGAAAACAATGTTCGATATCAATCCTTGGATGTTGCCCCGAAGCGAAAGAATGATGCTGTTTGTATATATTCCCTACGTAAGCCAGCGACTAATCCTTGTCACATTTACGTCGTAACAGGAACACCGGTCGTGGTTTTACGTGTTGCCACAAAAGGTCAGGAAAAAGATAACGAGAAAAACTGGGTGACAAAGTATTTTATCTCAGTCAGCATTGATGGTCGGAACTATACTGAATATATGGAGGAGGGGCAGAAAAAGGCAAGTATTTTGTATCCATCAGCTGTACGAGTTCGCCTTCCATCAGTTTATGTCCTGTCTGAAATATTTACCAGACATATACGTCAGTTTTCCTTACTGTTGATTCTTGGTCAGACTTCTGAGAAAGGCTTTCCTGGCTGATTTTAGCAGAGCAAAGCTAATGTAAGAACGCAAACCTTCTTCGTAATGAATCATGACCATGGTTACATGTGATTTACTCGCCTCTGGATTTTGTTTTCGTTTAGATCTGTTTGCTTGCTTGTTTGTTTGTTTTTTGTTTGTTTAATTTAAATTATGTATTGCATCCCAGGAATTTCCAGGCAATACGAATCCAACTTCCCTTGGTTTCAACGATCTCAAGATGACAAGCCCAGCTCAGTACATTCGCTTTCATCCAATTGCATTTAAAGAGCAGCCTTGTATGCAGGCGTCAGTGTTTGGATGTGCTACAAGTAAGCAAAGACCAGCTCTAGCTTGCTATGTATTGTGATTGTAATGTCAGCCAGTTTCTATGGGGCCGATGAAATGTGTTAATGACATTCCATTTCAGTAGAGGAAATTGGTCATGACGTTCGATTTATATTTAAAACCTCAGTGAACTATCCGAGAGGAAAATGTCTTGGCTTTGGCTTTTACATTTTATATATTTGAGAATGAATATATGAAAATCATATATTTGAAACTGCGGATTAAAGAATGGGTATGTGAAAGATCATTGCAGTTATGGACACAACCGTAAGCAGTAGTGAAAATAAAGCCTGCATTTTTCTCAGGCTTTATTTTCACTACTGCTTGAGTAGTGTTCATAACTATGATGATCATTCACATACTCATTTTATATATTGTTTTTTGAAAACAACGAGGCCAAAATTTCCCCTTCGATTGACATCAAATTATCACCGATTTGTTCAGTATTATTATCTGCAAACAGTTATCGAAATGTCCGAAATAGGTGCATATGTACATAAAGTAGCTATAAATACCTCTTACTAACCGAGTTCGAAGTCCGTACTGAAGTTACGGAGCGAGTTTTTTCCCGTTGATTTATGGCCCAAGCGCGAAGCGCACGGGCCATTAATTAACGGGAAAAAACGAGGGTCTGTAATTTACAGTACGGACCGAGAAAACGAGGATAGTAAGATGTAAGATAGGTTAATCCGGCGACCGGGAAAGAAAGCTAGTTGAAGTAATATGGGCCGTACTGTACCATACGTCCCCCCAAATTGACCAATCAGAGCGCGCGTACTAAGTGAGAGATTGTTAGATGACATTTTAACTGGATATTCTATAACATCTAATTTCTTATAGGTACTTTCCCACCAGAGGACGGAGAGATAAAAACGTTAATAGTGGATGAGCCGTGGAATTCAGTTTGTAAGCACGTTTAATTTTTTGGGATTATATAAAAAAATGTATCACGATGATATAGGGGGTAACAACTTCCGAAAAGCGAACTATAGGAGAAAAGTGGAAATCACTTCAAGCTACTTTATTACATTATGGCCCATTTTTACCTGGCTTCTAATCGGCCTAAACACGAAACGGAGAACTGAGTATTTTGTTAAAGAAGGATCTACTTGATCCTGTCTTATCACAGATTGAACCTAAACCGATGTTCCAAAATCAGGATAGAAACTTTTACAACGCATAAGCTTTCGATTCCATCACGGAACCTTTATCAAGTGACGTTTTGTCAAGTGATTTATACTGTGAATCACGTGGCAAAACGTCCTGGTAGATCACGGAGAGCGATATATAGCTGAGTGATATTTTTCCCCGTCAGATTTGACAACCTTTAGCTAAGTTCAACAAAGTCATTTCTACAAAATTACGTTTACTTAAAAGCAGAGAATGGGGGCTGTTTTAATACATTAAGCCAAGCAGAATTTTGTAGTGCATCTTCCCGTTCAGTGTTTGAAGGCCAACTAACAATGGAGATACGATTTGACTATTTAATAGCAAACAGTCAAAGACCGAAAACAGGTAGTGCCTTGGTGTAGTCTAATTTATTCACTTGAAAAATGAACATGCATCCCCTTTTCGATCACGGGGCTTAGTCCATCACAAGCACTTTGCACCACAATGGTTCCCTTAATAGTCCAGTTCGAGCTCGCCATGACCGCTGAATAAAGGTAATGAGAACGCATTTGTACAGGGTTAGCCTCGAACTAAAGTAAAATATTCACAAATTCCAGCGAAAATATGATCTGTTTACAGCACGGCTTTTTGTTTACTTTTCAAATTTACGGCACCTTCCCGCCGGTATTTGTGAATATTTTACTTTAGGTCGAGGCTAACCCTGTACAAATGCGTTCTCAGTCCTTTTATAGACCTTTTTCATAATGGCGGACGATTTTAATTATTCTTTTGTATATGTGTTAATTAGCCCTACTAACCTCACTTTAATGAAAAAATTCTATTGAATTTTGCACATGCTGACGAGGCTAGTAGGGCTCATTATCATAAAAATAAAAGAATAATTTGTCGGGCGCCATTATGAAAAGGGTCTATTCAACGGTCATGGCGAACTCGAAACTGGACTATTCCATTGTCAAGAACCCAATCTCGTACCCAGAGTCCTCAGGCTCTTTGGTCAGTGGTTAGTCGCCAGGAGAGACTCTGGGATAATGGAAAAGAGGCTCGAAACGGCTTCCACTGTTTTACCCCAGTTTTTCTGGGAAAATGGCGATTCATTATACCAGAGTCTCTACTGGCGTCCACCAGCTGATCAAAAAGCCCGAGGACTCTGAGTACGAGATTGTCAAGAACCTGGAAATCCGTTTTCGCCTTTGACGTTCCTTACATTTTCTTGCAGTAATCGCATTCATGGCATTAGCTGGAACCTTGACTGTCATCCTTCTTCTTACCTGTTGTTACTTCTTCTGCTGCAACGTGTGTTGCAACAGGTATTTTGGACGATTTTTATCACTATTTTGGTTTGTTTTCTGTTCGATGCATTAAACTAGAGCTTGACACCTGCGCTGTTATTAACTTTTGCAGAGGAAAAAAGAGGACATACTTGACTGACGACGGGTATCTTCTTGAATACGACAAGAGATGGAGTTCGGTACCGAATGTTCCTGAAAGTGAAGTCCAAGAAGTTTCCATAAACATGAAGGAGGAAACATTAGGTACTGTGGTCGACTGCATGATTATCTAATGCTTATTAATAATCGAACGAACGGAGGAATGGACGGACGATCGAATGGACTGGCGGGGCAGACGGCCTGGATAGGCGCGCGAGGCAGGGTTTGTGGACGGGATAATCAATGAACGAACGGACGGACGGACGAACGGAATGATGGACAGACTGATGGACGGACTGATGGGCGGATGAATGGACAGACAGACACCCATCCATCGATTCGTTTTCTCGTTCGCTCTTTCATTCACGAGTTCGTTCATTCGATTCGTTCGCCTGTCCGTCCGCTCGTTCGTTCGTTCGTTGGTGCATTCATTCATCCGTTGGGTCGTCTGTTTGTTCACCTGTTGGCAGTTTCATTGATCAATTGACGATTTATACTCGTTTTCGTTTGTTAATTTCGTATTCAGTGCTTTGTAACATCCAGTAAGCTGGTTTGTCCCATATTTTCTTACGCTTACGGGCAGACTAGCCCTGAGATTTGTCACCCCACCCCTCCTTCTGTAGAGTTCGTACTCACCTGAAAACATGCATGATATCCGTTAACACCAGATAATTTTGTTGTAAGTGGCGCACCAATTTTAATTGTAGTTCAAAGAAGACTGAATTTCAATGTGAATTTCCACTGTTGATCCTTATTTGAAACACTCCGTTATCATTTATGTTTAATACCATAAATAATTTGACTTCTGTTTGTTCGTTTAGGAGTCATTGAATTCGAAGTAGAAACAGAAGAATCGAATTGCAGCGACCAGAGGACTTCTGATTGTGCTCGTTCGGAGACCCCAATCTACTCTGAAGTGGCCACAACGAACTTATTAGCAACTGGATACCAGTCAACGGAGGGACGGAGGAGGAGTGCTCGAGCCAAGAGCGAACCTGTGGTAATATTTAATGACGCTGAGGAACCAACCTCACACAGAAATGAACGCACTGGATCAGTAAATGGAGGATTTTCAAGGTCTGTGGTTCCATTGGCATTCTGAATTTTAAAGGAAACGATAGTATCGCTTGTTAATTATCCCTCCCATTCAAATCTGACTGAATTACTTCCAAACTAGACAGACATGTACTGGTATTTGGTGCTCTTGACGGTTTATTATAAAAAAAAAAATGATAAGTAGGCCAAAGTTTTCCAGTTTTTTTTTTAAAGTATAGGTGGAAAATTACTAAGTAAAACTGAAGACGGTTCTATGGGGTCACTAAAAAGTAATAAGAATATAGACTTGGTTGCTTGCAATCGCTCGGCACCGCCTCCCATATTTCTCGCTCAGCGGCTGGTAATCGAGCCTAATCAAAGTATTATATCGCGTCGAACAGATCCCAGGAATGGCCTATTATGGTGCCTGGACAGCCCCCACACATTCGCGCCCGCCTACAAGAAATTACACGCTCCAAAAGTACAGGGGAACTTGGCTCCGTCTACCGTGATACTATCGAAAACCATCTTCTTTTGTACTTCAACAAAGCGACGAATCCTGACGATAACATGGGGATGCAGCAGACAAATCGAAAGTCACCGGTGACTTCCTCAAGTGGGGGCTCTGATTCGGGAAGGAGACATGAATCATCTGGAAGCTCTCGGGGAGTCGGCTTGTCCCATCAAATAGAATTCTTGGAGAGAGATATTGTTTTCATGGATGACGAAGAAACTAGACGATATAATCAACAATCCAAAGTCAAGCTGTATGCAAATGGTGAAGGGAGCCCAAGCCATTTCATTGGGGAAGGAGTGCAGAGGAGCAAGAGGGGAAAAGAAATCATCTACACTGAAGTAACAAATGACCAATTGAAGGAAGATGGATACGAGATATTTAACTTTGACGATGGCACAGTTTACGCTGAAGTACAGTTCGATCGTCAGGTTGGCAAAATTTTGTGTTAAATTAAACAATGAACAATGATTTAGTAATATATTGTTTATGAATAGAGCGCGCATGCGATCCATTTAATTATTTAATTGCCACGCTTCTATGAATCCCCTTATCGTTAATCTGAGCTTGGCTGAAAATTCGCCCTTACAAACTAGTAGTTATTAGAATATTTCGCCTGATTCCAAATGACCTAAAAATATTTGCTATGAGACCTAAAGAAAGGGTGTCAGCAGCGTACAGTAGTTAAAGGCGTTTTTTCCTTCCCGAATTATATTACTCTGTACAGACAAAGAGACCCAACGCTTAGCTCGTGGGATATGACGTCACTGCGTGGCATCTATATCTCTCTACTGATTAAAAATTTCTGGGAATGTGTAAAAATAACATCAACAGAAACAGTTTCTTCCCTTGAACACCAATTTGAATTCTCCGGGAGTAGCTATAGAACCAAGACATAACTTTTGAAACCACCTGTTAGAGCTCGTGTCTTATCTTAAATAAATTCTACTGATTATAAATGTACTTATCCACTCACTCACTCACTCACTCACTCACTTATTTATTTATAAATGAAAATGAATAAACGACTGACTGACTGACTGAATGACTGACTCACTGACTCACTGATTGATTAAAATGAATGGAAGAACAACTAAATGGCATGAGACGAACAAACGGATGTACGTACGAACGAACGAACGAACGAAGGCAATGGATTAAAATAAAATAAAAAAATTAAAAGAAAATGTCAATGAAAAGATATATTCATGAGAACATAAACAAATATGCCTTACGCTTGATCAACTGTTTTAGCAGTTCGTGACGTAGACCGAAGTGAACTAATTGTTGTTATTATTTTTTTTTCAGTTCTAATACATGACTACGCGCTGAATCAAAGTATCAACGGATAGTTTGTGGACGCAAGCGCGCAATTGTTATTTAAAGACAACGTCAAGGCTTAAAGACTTTGGTAGCATCATAATTACCTCTGTAATTAAGACTTTTGAGCAGGTAGCAGTGTAATGACCTGCAGTAAAAGGCGATCGCTAAGAATGCCATCGTTATAATTTAGTAATTGTAAGGTCTTGGTACACGAGTCAGGTTCCTCGGTATGCAGAGAGAACGCTGCCAGACATGAAAGAGACTAAGTTGTTACAATGTTGTTTGTACGTTATTGCATAAGTCACGTGATTCAGGTCACGTGGTAAATAACCGATGTGGCGTTTATCCATCCTTATTATTTGACGTTAAGTTAGATAAGCATTTTTTTTTTGTTAGTTAACCCTCGCTTCCAGGATCTTTAGTCTTCCTGTCCCCCCTATTTCGCGCTCCAGAGCAAGGGAGAAGAGAGCTTAGAAAAGGGAGACTTTTTGGATGTGGTTTTGTAGTGTGGTATGTCCTTGTTTTGGCATCGTTGTTTGCTCTTTGACATACACAAAAAGGCTGTCCAAATGCAATGCAACCTGTCACAATCTACAGCTGTCCGAAAGCCCAGAACACCTCAAAAGATATATTCATGCCATTGCACATGTTAGCGATCTCAACTTTCAAGAAAAGAAAAAAATCTTTTTTTCCACATTATATTATTCTTGTTCCCATAAATGTTAAGGCCTCCTGGCAAGAATTTTTAAGAAGATTTCTTGACCCTACTGGGCCTTTTTGGTTATTATTTCAAACCCATTATTGTCAACGCTGTCTGTTATAGCATGGAAGGGATCGACCCTTTCACACATGGAAGGACTTTAATTAAGTTCCTGTCGAACAGAAAGGGTCAAACTCAAGCTGTTGTGTTTTATTGCTAAATACACCATTTTGCTAATGATCAGTTCCTGGTGAATTGTGGGTAGATCCAGTCCTTTGTGGGGGTAAACGGTCAAAATTAAATTTCAACTGATCATTAGCAAAGTGGTGTATTGTAACACTAAAAAGATAATGTGATGTGAAGGCCAAAATTAACTGATAGCTACATCTGATTTTATTAAACAACTACTTACAAAATACAATTCTATTTATATATTAAAAATGTAAGTTGCTCTAATCCCACACTAAAAGCCCGATGGAGCATGCGCCATTTGTGCAAAGGTCTCGCAAAAATTTGCTCAAAAAGTACTCACCTTTTGTCGTGTGATGTGGTATTTTGGGAGTCTTGATGAAATCGCTATCTTACTGTGGAATGGTACTTAGTGACACATCACTTTATTTCAAGAAATGATAGCAGGCTCACTGCCAACAACACTTGCTCCAACATCTACACTTTCTATAATAGCTATACTAAAACATCTCTCGCCAATTTTTGGTTAATTACTAGATTGCTTGTTGCTTTGTTTGTCCTTATATTCTTTTCTTTTCAGTTGTATAATGATGCTAAACCACCATAGGGTTAAATTAAAAGACATTGCTGTGACGCGTCGTGTGAATGCAAAAACAGTCAATCTATTGTCCTTTGAAGACACGGCAACCGAATAATTGTGGCCTCTGTATTCTTTAAAGCTTTTCTACTTCAAGCACGAATTAAAAAATAAAAGCTTGAAAGGGTTTTACCTTTAGGCGGTATCCATTAGGAAGCTACTTCCTGTTTTTTCTTTTTTTTTTTTGTAATTATTTTATTTTTGTTTTTGCTTTATAAACCAGTGAAAATAAATACCTCAAACCAACCGAAAACCGAAAACCAACCGAAAACTGAAATTGGCGGTTTCTTGAGTGCATAAAATGATATGAAAATGCCTAATTGAGGACAGAGTAAGAAAAGACTTGAATCACTTCAAGGTTTCGTAATTCGTGAACGCTTTTGTAGGCAATCACAAGGCTCTATGGAAGCTTTTGTATGCAATCTCAAAGTTCTATGGAACATACTATTATTTAAAATAACTTCCTATTGATCTAACTATTGAACACACATTATGTGCCTATTGAATCATCCTCTTTTCTTCTTTCTTTGTGAAATTCTTGAAGAGCTCAGCTTCCCTCGTATCTTGATTTGCGATTAAAGGCGGCGGCTTTGTAAAGAGTCCTGAAACAAGAATAGGGGGCAGAGTTGTTGACGGTAATATGGACAATGGCAGCTAACATTAGTTAATAACTTAGTCATGTTAATTTTTAACGTTATTGAAAAAGAGCCATAACTAAGCAATCTTTGTGTACCAACCTCATCATTGAATGTTATTTCTTGGTAGATCGGTTGGTGTTCAACGTTAATTTCTTGAAACCCTTCCTCTCTTAACTGACCGGGTGCACCACCTCCCCGGGTATACCACTCCTCCGTACGGTATCCGCCATTGTCCAGGGTGTATACATTCCGGCCCCCATTGTTAGCCGTGAAAGTGATTTCCTGTTCCGCCATATCGTATATGTGGCTCCAATCGTCCAGAGATTCATCAGGTGTCCTTATTCCTGCAACAGCTACATCGACAGTTCCCATTGCTAACCCTCCATCGGTCCTGTCCACTGATCCTCGGCTCGCCTGTTGCATTCTCATGTATCCGTCACGACCGGTTTGAAGTGTTTGGGACGATCTACGGCGGTTTTCAAACATGTCGTAGTCTAGAGTTGCAAGTTCGTCCGCGCTCTGCGATCGTCTTAAGTCCTGTCCTCGACCACGAAGCGGAAGCGTTGCTGGCTGAGAAGCTTGTGCAAGCTCATCTTGAGATCTGGAACAGGAAAATCGTGGTCGTTAATTCGCTATCGCAGATACCAGGGAATTATAAAATTAAAAAGGACAAAACTATAAGTGTTTGTATGTGTTTATTATCCAATTTCATGTTTTTTAAATAGGACAAAACGGGTCACAATGTAATCGAAAAGTGTAAAAATCGTAGTTCAAATTGTTCAGCCTGTTAAATGAAAAATACGCCGCACTTTTTTTTTTTTTACTTCTGAGCCACCTTGAGAGAATAACTTCAACATTGTTGGGAGGAAAAGGAAGTGTTTGGGTCGATATATCCACACTTAAACAGGTATATTCAGCAATAAAATGTTTCATACACCCTGTATATGAACACAAGAACTGAGAATAAAAAAATAAAACAGCAGTATAATCCCACTCGCGCACCTCATAAATCCTTCATTGGCAATGGCACCCCCCTGGGTTTGCTCCTCCCTGTACGTCAAGTTCGCAGCTCCATCAACTGCAGCGCCTTCGCTCTTGATCCGCTTCCTCCTCTCTGTCGCGCTCATTCTCATCATGGTAGAGCCGCTTTTTATCGTCCCGACATCCTCTGAGTACATTGGCTTTTCCGATTTAACATCTTCAGCAGTCACGTGCTTTTCTTTGGTCTCGTCAGTTTCAATACCGAACTGAATTATTCCTGATAAAAGAGGAGAAGACATAAAAAGCCAGGTCAGTTTTAGCCTATCATCACCATCAATATTTGTTCGCGTCAAGGGTTGCATGGGATCTCTTTAAGAGGATTCCCTGGCCTGGTCTAGAGCCGCTCGGGACAGGTGGCCAGCCTATCGCCCAGCCTTCATACAGCCCTGAGATGTGTGATCGGACAGTCCACAGCACCTGGAACTCCCTTTAATACCCTTTATGGCTGTGTGGAATACTTGACGTTGCGTTCATGTTTTACATATGCAGGTAAAAGATGCAAGTCCAACGGCTTAATGCGGTCACTACCAAATGAGACGATCATGTGAACTGAGATGTTGAGCACACAATGAACATGATTTTACCAGTTATTTTAAGATCCTACAGAGTTTGTAGCCTGGTAGGGAGTTTCAATAAAACTAAAACCCTCCGCTCAGCTTTCCAACGCATTTTAGCCTATGAGTCGGGAAATTCATCCATATTAGTGTGCCTGGCATATATGATCATATCGAATTAAAGCACAACCGACAGTGTGATTGTGTCGTCGCCATAGCACATACGACACCTTAATTAGATACCACCACTAAATGGACTTCAGACGACCTGCAAACGACAAGGGATCATCCCCTACGTTAAATCACGCCCTCGTTCTTTCAGTGCGTAGCTCATCCAACTCAATATCACCGAAAACATCTGCTACCTTAAATAGTGCTTCCCCCAATCCCGTTTTGTATTGACTATTTTCATTTTACCTGATGGTATTTCTTTCTCCTCACTCATCTCTATGGTAACCTCCTGTACCTCATCTTCTGGAGCTCTGGCCGCCATTGCAGTTGGTGCCAGCGACCATCTCTTGTCTTCAATGAGGTAGCCGCCGTCCTCTGCTGATGTCTCCTTATAGGCCAAGCCTCTCCTTTTCTTTCCCCTTAGAAGTAAGTTGCACCACAACATGTGAGTCTAACATTTATGTCAGCTATAATGGTATGAAACGGTATTTTTTGCATCACCGTTCCCTTCTCCAGATCAATAGACATTTTTAGTTTGTCGATTTTGTTTTCCCAATGTAGACCATGTGATCTTTCCAAGGGGATTTGCCTTTTGTCATAAATTATGCGTACATGTGCACGTGAATAAGGCGAAATAAAAAAAAAAACAGTTCTCTAGGGTAACATCACATGACCTATATTGGGAAAACAAAATCTACAATTTCAAACATCAGGAAACATTTGGGGTAGTCGCATTTGACATTGTGAGAGGAAGGGGGAGAGAGGTTGGCGAGGATTTTGATGCGCGTGGAAATGATTGTTTGTCTTGCGCGCGTATGGAAACTGCATATAAGTGATAATTTATCCCAAGAATTGTGTCCATAAATTTAGGTATACGACTAGAAGAGACTAAGAGAATTAGGCTTACAAAATACGTTGTTTTTATCATTTACCTTCCACAACATACATGCCAACAACAATAGTAACAGCAGGCCATAAGAAGAAGGAAAGTTAAGATTCCTGCCAAAATCCACAATGCAATTACTGCAAAAAAATTCACATGATACCAATTAAAGGATTTAATTACGGAAAACTGACACTTGGGTCAAGCGACTGAGGTGTGAAGACTCTCAGTGTTCAAAAAATACCTACCACCCTATTCATATGCATATGGATATATATGTATACTTTTTTTAACTTACATATTCCTTTCCCAGCGTCACTTGGGGAGCTTACTCCTCCAACAGTGGGTGGGATAATTTCTGAAAATAAATAACACAAATACAACTTAGACTCGCATTTATAATCCATAGTTAAGAAACAGAACATACCAATAAAACTTGGGACTGCAGTATCCTTGCTCTGTGGTAATGAAATATAAGGGTCCTTGTTTGCATTTGCCTTTTATTTCAAACTGTGTCATTCATATTGTCTTGAAAAAAGAAGAAGAAGAAGAAGAAGAAGAAGAAGAAGAAAAAGAAGAAGAAGAAGATAATCCTTACATCTGAAATTTGGTGAGGAAGATAATTATGTCCCGAAATTGATGTGGTTAGGGATCTGGGTCTGCAACTGGATACTGACTATTTATTGCTTACCGTCAGTGCATGCAAACACTGAAGCTCGCATACAAGGCTCCCCTTGGAATGCAACGGGATGGAACCGGATATATTGAACAGCACTTGTGGCATTGATGTCGTTAAAATCCACTGAAACTCGGTCAGTATTCCCGGATAATACCTAAAATTAAGAATAACAGTGAACTATTTAGTAAGAAGATGATAGTTAACAACTATTCACCGAAGTGGAGCTAGCGGTGGATATTTACCGAGCCGCGAAGCGTCGTGGTAAATATCCACCGCTAGCCACCGACACTGATAATATACACCACAAAAAATTGATTTTAATTCATATATTCCAGCAACGATTGCAATATTTTCCCGCGCGAAAAGGATTGAAACAACAAGCAGCCCGTTTTCTCGCTGACAGATAAAATTTATGAAGGCGTTTGTTTAGTTCTGGTGGCGACATTTCTTCAAATTGAGTTGCAAACTCTCTCTGTATTTGAAACCATTCTGTAAAAAAAATATCATCCAACTTCGGTTTTCAAGCGAAGAAGTGAGGTTACGCAAGATTAATTTGCATTTGTAAACAAAACCTTTCTCATCGGTTTTTATCAATAAACTCCGGGTTAAAAACACAAAGCATTTCTTTAAATACGGCAAAACCAAATTTAGTCGCTTTCTTTGTGTTTTCAGGGACTGCTTCGTCGTTAATTTGGATGATTTCTTCGCTTGTCACGGATGTAAACCGGGACTCCATTTTTTCTTAATTCACACGATGGAGCACGAAACTCGCGAATTGCTCGGAGGTAAATAGCAAAGGACATTCGGAGTTTGACTAGCCAATCCGAGCGTGCCTTCAACGCTATCCACTTTTTTAGTATATACTTATTGGGTTTATTACTCCAGCGAGGGTCCGGAGTGGAAAATCAGGACCGCGCGTACGTCATTAACAATCGGACTCAAGGGTTTGAGATTCCGAGCCGTTTAGATGCTTAAGAAAAAGAATGCATTGTAAGACTCTCAGCAAGTGTACTGCTTTCCAAGGAAATGCAACTGTAAACTATGCAACTGTAAACTACTTAGCACTAGATAATATTTGTGGAATAACTTCAGTCGGTGAATTTATTAAATTATGGCCTTGGTTGGAGGGTAGTCCTATATAGTACGCTTTAGTGACGTATTTCACTAACCCTGGTTTGTTCTCGGGAGTAGTTGTAGTAAGATATACCATCTTCACTGAAAGACAAGTAGTAACTTTTCACCCAGCGACCGTTTCCAATGTCTTCACCTTTTGTGGCAACACGGTAAACACGGACCAGTTCACCTGATTTAAATAAATAAATAAATAAATAAAAATGAACAAAAAAAAAAACGAATAAAAAAACAACAAAAAAACAAACAAACAATCAAACAAAAACAAAAGGGTAAGCGCGAATTAAAAACGAGTCCTGAATGCCCTGTTGTAATCGTTGTAGTTTCAAACTCAACCATTTTACAAACTATGTCTTGCCGAATGCCACCCCTTTTATTTTTGTCTATACACAAAACTTCCTCTCTGTATTCTTTCTTACACTAAGCTATTTTTCTGTTCAAACAATACGCTGCACTTCCTGTCCTTGATCTTTCCCGAGTGTTCTCTCAGACGTCTCTCTCATGTACTTCCTTACAGCTTCAGTCGGTTTAATTTTAATGTAGATGACTTCCATACTGACTATTGCTATCTTGTACTAGGTGCTGTTTTTCAAGTGAAGGGAAAAAAGTCAATTTCTTGTACCTAAGTTTATCTCTATGTAACCTCCAGCGTCATCGTCGGCACGGCACCAGGCTGTTTTACGTGCTCTGTGGTTAGAGGTGTCCAGGGCAGCAAATTGTGGAGGTAGGCGACCACTTGAGGCCTCGTATCTAGAGCTATTAAATGGACCCTTCTCCCCACAACCTGGAAAACGTAGAGACAGTCAATAATAAGATGGCTTGTTACTCATACTAGTGGTACTTCAAAGTCGCAATATTATGCCACAATAGTAGCGGAGTACCACGGAGTAATTGAAGGACGTGTTTGGCTCAAGCACACCAGCTACAGTGTTCAGGCATTCACACCCCCGCCCTCATTTCCAAGATTATGGTCACAATGATTGCAAGAAAATGTAGGTTTTTAGCAAAGACAAGCATACAAGATGAAACTTCGTTATCATCGTCATTATCATCATCATCATCGCTGGCATGATTGTAGCTATCGTCGTTGTCGTCACGCGTCGTCATTAGGGAGTTTAAAAAACGAGGACACGATGGCAACGAAAACGTCATTTTAAAATATATCTTCTCGTTATTGTAGCACTTTCGCAATTATTTCAATTTTTTCAACATGTAAAATGTCGGCAAACTATCCAAAAACTAAATTTCTATGCAAGCTGTTGAAGTAAAGAAAAAGAAAGAAAAAAGTTCCCATCATGGCTGACGTTCTCGCCAAAACATAAAACTTGGACATTTGACATTGTTGTTTTGCAGAGGAAAGCAAAGAAATGTACCAAAATGTAAAACGCAAGCGTAGAGCTACTGGGTTTGCTCATTAAACCTATTGTTTTGTGACGTTCTCGTCGACGTTCCCGTCCTCGTTTCTTAAACTCCCTAATTACCACCACCACCATCATCATCACATCACCTTCGCAATCTTGAGTGTTGCACTCTCTAGTTTCCTCCAGCGGTCCTACACATCCCAGTTCTGGAATTCTACAAAAACGTGTGCGGCGACGAATCCCTGCTACACCGAGATAGCGGCATGTTCTCGAACATGAGCCCCACTGAGACCAATCCGAGAATCCGGAAGCTGTAATTAAAACAAAACATATTTTATGGCATAAACCAGATTAGAAGTGATGTTTAATAAATGAGCATGAGCCTTTTATCAAGTTTAAAACACGAGGCGCAGCCTAGCGTTTTAGGACTTGATAAAACAAGAATTGCGAATTTATTGAACGGCTTAAAAAGATTTACCGTACATCTATCCATTCTTAGATTAAAATTTAGATTTTGGGTTATTTTGGCCCAGAAAATCGGGCGTAAAATTTAGCCGTTTCTTTATCAGGTATAAAGACACCATTAAAAATTAATTTCTTTTGTATTTCCTTCATGAATTATTAATAAGTTTGACGCCAGATTCTTTATATAAATGTACCAGTCACTAGGTTACTGTGCTAAAAAACCTAGCAACTTGTTATTGTTATTGCTATTGCCATTGCTATTGCTATTGCTATTGCTATTGCTATTGCTATTGCTATTGCCATTGCTATTGCTATTGCTATTGCTATTGCTATTGCTATTGCTATTGCTACTGTTACTGTTACTGTTACTGTTACTGTTATTTTAACCTTCAGTAAGCCAATTAAGTGCGAGTGTCTAAATCTTTCATGAAAGGCTCTACAAGTTCTCGAATGAAAATTAATGTCTTGATATCTTGAGGATCATATTTTAAAACTTCGTTTTTCTGATAGCTACCCAGAACTTGAAGCATCACAAATTCGTACATTATTCATGCCATTATAGTGGACTTACTTCTTAAAATTATTGCCATGATTTCCCTCGCCAGTTCATTGGGATTTTTGCTCAGTCCTACTGTGATTATGTTGCGTATCTCCTCTGTAATTGTCTCTAAATCTGTGGGATTAACTGTTTGGCCAACTCCAACGCCGATTATCAGCACACTTTTGTTCACTAGGACATTTACCACTCGATTAAGCTCTTCTCTATTCCCAGCGGACACGTTGTCTAAAATCACAACGAGAACTTTCTTCGCGTTTGGTCTCACTTCCTCTTGTTCGAATATTTCCCTTGCTTCACGCAGAGCAAGGACCAGATTTGGGGTCCCAGATGAACGTTTAATCTGAGATATCATGCGAACTAAGGTATCCGGGTCTGGGATCTCGGTGTTGAAGCCGATGTGTGTAGTGGCAACAGAGCCGAATACAATAACGCTGTAATGTATTCTGTCCACCCCATATGTCTGAATAATACTTTGGACAGTTCTCCTCATTAAGTCATAGGAGCTCGCAGCTGCAGCAGACGAGGCACTGAGAGCAAAGGTTAGGTCGATCAACGGTACATTAGCTGAAATAAACAAAGAGTATAAGAGATATAAGATAAAAAGTCATCGAAGGCTGAAGAGTGAAGGGACTGTGCATGGGTACCATTCGGCCTTTGGGCAAAATTCGGATAAAATCAAGATTAAGAACTTTTCATAGACAAATTGGTCTTAGAACGACAACAGAAGGGAATCAAGTTCATTCTTGAAAGGAGAGCAATGCACAATCGATTTATAATGGTTCTAACTATACACGAGGGCTGAAACTTGAAAAACACCTGCTTGCTTTTTCAAGTTGCAATCTGCTTACTGCCACTTTCGTAGTGTCATAGACTCTTTGCATAAATGGCACCGATATTTGAATAACAATACTTATACATCCTGAGCCTCACATTCACGTAAAAAAATCCTTATTTGGAACATAAAAACGAGGCTAACGATGTATAAAGTATTGTTATTCAAATTTAGGTGCCATTTATGCAAAGGGTCTATGGCAAAAGTCGAGTAGTTTTTTTATTGTTGTTGTTGTTTTTGTTTGATTGTCTGCCTTTTTTGTTCCTTTTGGTTTGTTTTTGTTTTTTGTTTTGTTTTGCTGTTACAAAACTCAGTATAGAGTTATTTTGGGTTTCCATCCGTACAAACATGTTGAATTAATGATAAGAATTCGTGACCCTGTTACTTTAAAACGAACAATAGATTATTTCTAATGCTTGCAATTTACATTATGCCAGTTTTCTTTTTCGTTTGAGCCAACGTGTCATATTCCAAATGCAACTAGAACTGCAAATTTCTGTGTTTATCTTTCTTCTTTTTGCTTTTGTTCTCGTATGATAGGGAAAGGTTTGGGGTTAGAATGCATTCATCACATCGTCAGACTGGGTTACACACAATTTAGATGCAAGCAATCGATATTATTGGTACCGTCACTACCCATCGTACCTTGCAACGCTTTGAACATGATAGCTTCAGCTATGACAACTACCCTCTCTGTGGGATAGTTCGGTACACTAATGAAATCGTCGGAGGTATAGACAACCGAAGTCATCTGGTTTCTTATTTGATTGGACTGGCTGCCGAAACCAACACTCAGTAAAAAGACCCCTTGTCTTCTCAAACGAGCGGCTTCCACGATGAGCGCGTTGTCGCTGACTGTTGAGACACTGTCCGTAAGCACAACGAACACTTTCTTGGCATTTACCCTTGCCGTACTTCTGAAAAGCTTCTGCGCTTGCCTCAGTCCTTCGTCAAGAGTTTGATTTGGATTAGGATTTTGCTGGAGGTTGTTCACAGAATTTATAATTTCTTCCTGGGTGATATCGCTGCTGAAATCGACGAGTTGAGTTGTCTTAACACTTCCGAAGACAATGATGCTGAACTGTACTCTGCCGACTCCGTAACGCTCTATAATTGTGCCGATTGTGTTCCTCATCAGTGTGAAAATTACTACAGAATCTACACTGCTGGCACTGAGTGCGAAACCAATGTCAACAAATGGGATGTCACCTGCAGGTTGAATTCAACAATGAATAAGTTAGCAATTGATTTGTTTTGAATATAACATTGGGATGATTGCCGATTTTGCCCTTTGGCAAACTGCTTCCTAGTGCTTTGAATTACTTTTAGCGAGGCTTTCTTCCCCATGAACTTCCAAAACTGTTGTATTTTTATGTATTATAGGATAACTCGGCTTTACTCCAATTAAAAAAATCCCTGATTCTTTGAGTATTAAAATGCAAGAGATTATAAAGCAAATATTAACAAGGTGCAAGTAATCTCTTGGCTCTGATTCTTTGAGTATTAAAATGCAAGAGATTATAAAGCAAATAACAAGGTGCAAATAACCTCTCGGCTTTGTTAAACCCATCATTTTTTGCTGACTTGTGATTGTTCATCCCCACTCCCCCCCCCCCCCTCCCCCCCCAAATGGCTTGGTTAACCCCTAATTTCTTTTGTAAAGTGTTAGTGTTAGTCATTCCCTACAATTCTTAGCCGACGTCTCGTAATTTACGAATTCTTCGAGTGTTCTTCCAACATCCCAAGTGGTTTATCGGCCTATAAACCATAGAAACTTGTGGTCTATTGCTTAAATAAAACATATACCTATAAAAACGAAAGAGTGTATATGCCATACTGCTATGATTTTAAGGCTTGTCCCTTGTCTTCCATGGTAAATGTTTGTATCATTTAATAAGTTAGTAGACACAGAAGAAAAACCTTACGTCTGAGAATCCTGTCCATTATACGCTCAGACAACACTCCAGCGTCAATGTTAGATTGAACAGAAATAACATCTAGAGGATTTGGTGAAATGACAAGCAGCTCTGATCTATTCACATTTCCTATCGTCACAGAAATTACCAGGACCTTGCTGTTTTCTAATGGTGTTACGGCAGCTGTTAGGGTGTTCCTATTATCACTTGGCGAATTCCTGTCTGTGATGACAACCAGGACTTTTTTAGCCCCTGGACGTCCTATTGTATCATTGAAGATGCGGAAGGCCTCCTCAAGCGCGTTGCGCAAGACTGGAGGGCCGGGTAGAGGAGGCCGAGTATTAATGGCCTCCTTCAATTCACTTGCACTTTGCGGAAAAGTGTGGTTGAAATTTACCACTCTTGACACTTGATCACCATACACGACGATACTGTACTGTATTTTGTTCACGCCGTATGTGTTGATGAATCTTTTTATAGTGTCTCTCATCAGGTTATATGTACTGAATGAATTCCCTGAAGTCGCACTTATGGCGAACACAACGTCCAGCTTTGTTATGTTGGCATCTGAAAATGGAGAGACGCAGGGAGGATCAGCCACCATTGTATGACATTGTCGTGATACAATGACTATTAATGACCAAAAGAACAAATGAGTACTTAAATTTGCATCAGTATAGCATATACTCGTTAGCCACTACACCAACAGTGCAAAAATACAATGGCATTTATTACAAGGAAGTAGGAGTTTTGTTTGGTCAGTCATCACTGGTTCTACTACTCTTCTCAGTTATTCAAGAAACATTTTAAAAGGATATAATCTTCCGAAAGGATGAGTCGCTTCAGAAGAAATAAAGTCTGTGATTAAATTAAATAGTGTAAAGAAGAAAGACAACAACAACAACAACAACCCTACTGCTAATTGTTGGCCTTTTCTTGGCAACGGTAATCTATTACCACTACGGCCCAGTAATGAAAAGCCTCTCGTCGATCAAGAGAAAGTAATAGCGACTTTAACAAAGTGGTTTGCCTGTGTCTCTGATCTTCGATATTGAGCAGCTCTGTGATCTATAGTTGCAATTTCATTTTTTGGCCATTTTAAGTGAAAACTATTTATGAAATTGGAAAAGCTATTTATGATAAACTATTTATGATAAACTATCTGTACACTGCCATATCTTCCTTTATTGGCTTACCTGATGGAGGTGACCCTGTTGTGGTAGCTGTAAAGTAAAAGAAAAATCATAAATATAAACTAACCACGAAGTAAAGAGAAATTAAAATTGGGTAGTTTGTATGAATTGAATGATTTCCATATATTCATTCTCACAATGTTGAGAGAGTTTGAGCGGGTTTTGACAAATTGATGAGTGTGTGAGTTTTATGTTATAAGAGAAAACAGACAGGAGGATATTAAAGAGTAGAATCTTTCAAGGAAAAATAAAGGAATTCCAAGGACACTTACGCGGTTCGGTGGTCACTGGAGGAGCTGTTCAATGAAAAGAAAGAGAGGAGTGAACATTGCCTCGTTAAGCCAGATATTACAATATATTTACAACATGTAAATGCCACGTAGAAATCTCGACATCGGGCATTACTTAAGGTGTTATAACGATCTCGAAAGTAAAATATTATTATACCAATCAATCATAATTTCAGCACCAGTGTTATCGCGAATATTATCAGGCTGAGAAATGACACCAATCGCGTTTCTATGTCAGATATAAAACATACGGCAGATTAAATCACTTTTATTCGAACAATGCAAAAACTGACAATGAACTTTATTGATACTCCTCATGTCTGTGGTACAAATAGATTAGGTGTTCAACGTTTTGACCAGGGTAGTATTCCCGCGCTATATCAGCCAAACTGGCATTCTCAATTACATTTTTTAGGTCTAAGCACGCCAAGTACTAAAATCTGGGCTACTTACTAGGACAAGGCCCATTGTTACAGTCCAAATTGCTTTCAGAGGCATTCCCAAAGCAGTTGGCTCCCCCATTTGAGGGGGGTGGGTTCGTGCATCTTCTTGTCCGGTCACGTATTCCCTGTCCGCATGTCACACTACAGGCAGTGTACGTCCAGTTTGACCACTGGCCATCGACTGCAAGGTTAGAGATATGACGGCGACTGAATATTCAAGATTTTTTAATGTAACTGTAATTTAAATTCAAGCATTTAACGCATTCAAATTGTAACGTATATAAGCAGAGGAAAACACAACGAACCATTAAACTGGGATGGAATGAGTCATGCCGAACCTGTTTTTATAAAGTTGTCTCGTGTATTTGAAATTTATTTTGTTATTTTAAAGTTTAGAAATGATTGATTTCAAAATTAGCACACACAAGAAGGCAACCTTGAAAATTTTGAAAGTAAACACTCTGGGCTTAAGTAGTAAGGCGCTATTAAAATACGCGGATTAAAATACGCATCAAACCAGTAAAGTAACATCGACAAGTGCAATCAAATGAAGAATGATCTTCGCAATTATGAACGCAATTTATGCAATTGCGAAAAGAAGCCTGAAATTTTTCAGGACTTCAACGGGGTTTGAACCCGTGACCTCGCGATTACCGGTGCGATGCTTTAACCAACTGAGCTATGAAGCCACTGACGTTGGGAGCAGGTCAATTGTGGGTTCATATGTTCCCGTGAAAGAAATGAGTGTGAATGATAAATGAAATGAATCATATGTGAAATGCGGAAATGAAATCAAATGAAGAATGATCCTCGCAGTTGTGAACGCAATTTATGCAATTGCAAAAAGAAGCCTCAAAAAAAAAAAAAAAATCAGGACTTCAATGGGGTTTGAACCCGTGACCTCGCGATTACCGGTGCGATGCTTTAACCAACTGAGCTATGAAGCCACTGACGTTGGGAGCGGGTCAATTGTGGGTTCATATGTTCCCGTAAAAGAAATGAGTGTCAATGATATATGAAATAAATCATATATGAACTGCGGAAATAAATCAAATGAAGAATGATCTACGCAGTTGTGAACGCAGTTATGCAATTGCGAAAAGAAGCCTGAAAACAAATCCAGGACTTCAACGGGGCTTGAACCCGTGACCTCGCGATTACCGGTGTGATTCTCTAACCAACTGAACTATGAAGCCACTGACGTTGGGAGCAGGTCAATTGTGGGTTCATATGTCCCCGTGAAAGAAATGAGTGTGAATGATATATGAATTGAATCATATATGAACACACAACTGCGAGGATCATTCTTCATTTGATTTCATTTCCGCAGTTCATATATGATTCATTTCATATATGAATTCACACTCAATTCTTTCACGGGGACATATGAACCCACAATTGACCTGATCCCAACGTCAGTGGCTTCATAGCTCAGTTGTTTAGAACATCGCAACGGTAATCACGAGGTCACGGGTTCAAACCCCGTTGAAGTCCTGAATTTTTTTTCAGGCTTCTTTTCGCAATTGCATCAATTGCGTTCACAACTGCGAGGATCATTCTTCATTTGATTTATTTCCGCAGTTCATATATGATTCATTTCATATATCATTCACACTCATTTCTTTCACGGGAACATATGAATCCACAATTGACCTGCTCCCAACGTCAGTGGCTTCATAGCTCAGTTGATCATTCTTCATTTGGTCTCATTTCCGCAGTTCATATATGATTCATTTCATATATCATTCACATTGACAAGTGCTTACGCAAGCAAGAATAAAAACGTTTTGGCTATTCAGCTAATAAATTCAGTCATATAGTATATTGATAAGCTGAAAAGAGCTAAGCTAAAAGTCAATAATTCCCACGATTGTACTGCTGTAGTCATACCTGGACAACCTTGTGTGTTACATTCCCTTGTCTCGACGTTATCGCCAGGACAAGTAGCACCACCATGTTGAGGTTGTGGGCTGTCGCAAGCACGACTTCTGACTTTGTTACCGCCTCCACAAGTAAGAGAGCAATCAGTAAAGTATGACCAGTTTGACCAACCCCCATTTACTGAAACAAAAAGGACAAATTTTATGTAGCGTTTATCCATTTCAAAAGTCACACGAACCTTTTTTTTTTTGTCGAACCGATAAATATATGTAAATATACATAGTAACTGGGGAACGTCGGTTCGATTCCAACTCGGAGCAAAAAATTTTTCTTTCAATAGAGATGTGTGTCGAAAGCTGAGTGGCAAACTGTGTTTGCATGGTTCCATAAGTATATTGTTCTACGGCTTTCATGGCTTCGAAGGTATTTACATATATATATTATATATATGTATATATATATATATATATATATATATATATATATATATATATATATATATATATATATATATATATATATATATATTTCTAATTCCCGTCCAGGGAATTTAGAAGCCAGGAACCACACAAAATGTCTCGAAAGAAAAATGTTCCGAGGAATGGCCGACGTGCGATACTACTCACTTTCTAAAGTGGCCACTTTGCCAGCGTGGTTGCTTCGGTAGTGTAGTGGTTATCACGCCCGACTAGTAACTGGGGAACGTCGGTTCGATTCCGACTCGTGGCAAAAAATTTTTCTTTCAATAGAGATGTGTGTCGAAAGCTGAGTGGCAAACTGTGTTTGCATGGTTCCATAAGTAGATAAATTAAACATTCCCCGAGTTTTGACGCATTTCGTCATTGTTACGTTATGCGCAAGTTATACTTATCCAGCAATCTGCAGGAGCTTTTATTGGTAGTTTGCCTTCGTTGCAGACTCAAGAGCTATAAATTGAATCCGGCCATCCATAATCACAGAATGGCTGACACTGAGTGCCACGATGAATTATTGACTTGGCAGCTGGTATTGGAATTTTACCCTGACATTAGAACATTAACTCGTTCGGTATAATATGATGAATATTCAAAATTCCCTTTCGAAGAACAGTTAAATACTACCCCACTAAGTTCTTGTTCTTGGCATCCATAATTCAAATGAATTGAATATACAGTTGATATTCCTTTATCCGTTAACTTAGGCCTCATTTATATGGAGAAAAGTTGTCCCGGTTAGAAGGGTCACCTGCCTACCCGAGCTACCCTGGGCGAGCCAACTTTTCCTACATTACCTTACAAAACTTGGCGAACCGTTTACAAGAGAAACAAAAAGTTGGCTCGGCTAGAAGGGTGACCCGCCGACTCGGCGGATCACCCTCTTTCGATGGTAGGGTCACCCTCCTAGCCGAGCCAACTTTTCGCCATATAAACACTTTGGCTCGCCTAGCCAGGTCAACTCGGTCAAGGTGGGACAATCAGAGCATGCGCGATTGCTGCTGGCTCGGGCAAAGGGTTCAACGTTTTCTCATAGAGACGCTCGCTAAAGTTGGCTCGGCTGGGAGGTGACCCTCTTACCCGGGACAACTTTTCTCCATATAAACGGGGCCTTACTTGGACAAGACTGTGTATTACAATTTTCGCTGTGAAAATTGTTGCCCTGACAGTCTGCACCACCATTAGATGGGGGCGGATTTGTGCAAGAACGTTGCCTGACTCTTGTTCCACCCGCTCCACAACTCCGACTACAACTAGTCCAAGGACTCCAAGAAGCCCAGTTTCCATCGACTGTGAGGAATAAGGAAAAAGAAACAGAAAAATCATTAGCGTTTTAAATAAGTATTTCATCCATTCTGCAGCTAAAATTTACATAACTATGTAGTACCTTTTCAAAAACAAAAACGCTTTGACAGTGAGGGGTTTCTTTCGATGAAGAAAAAAAAAGGCTTGTACAGGGTTTGAACCTATGACCTCCGCGATACCGGTGCAGTGCCCTACCAACTGAGCTGACAAGCCAACTGGGAGCTGCGGATTTAATAATGACTGATCATCGCAGTTATAAACACTACTTAAGCAGTAGTAAAAATAATGCCCTTTTTCAGACTATAATTTCACTACTGCTTAAGTAGTGTTCATAACTGTGATGATCAGTCATTATTAAATCCGCAGCTCCCATTTGGCTTGTCAAATGTATAATTTATATATTCATTCTCACGTATAAGTTACGGTGTTCGTTTACTGCCTGGTTCGTATAAGATAGCGCTTTACAAGATGGTACTCACTTGGACATGCATGTGTGTTACACTGCTCAGTTTGACTTGACTGCCCTGTGCAGTTTCTTCCTCCGTGTGCAGGTGCGGGATGTGTGCAAGTGCGCAATCGCTTTCGAGATCCCCCAGGGAAACATGATCGACTGCAAGCCTCCCAGGGTCCCCACGAGGACCAGCTACCATGGACAATTCCTGGTTGTATTAAGAAACAAAACCAAACGAATTGAAAACATTCCAGATTTTAGAGACTGCCAAAAGGGTCAAAGGAAAGGATTTAGAGAATATAAAAGTTAGTCAATCATATTCCGTTATTAGATGTGGAGCCAGATGCTTCTTTCAACTGCCCTAAAACGTATTAAGCAAATTACGATTTGAGAAAATGATAAACACTTGGGCCAAACTGCGACGAGCATTTCTCTTCAGAGATTATGTATGGTACTTGTTTTCAAATAAATGTTGGTGATTTAATTTCGCCTGTTATTAGAATATATGGGAGACCATCATATTTAAGTAGGCAACTTGATGAGCTTACTAAAAGAAAGTTCATACAACGAAATAGGTTTGAATGGCTCTTGAAAGCATAACTTCACTAAGAGTGGATCATTTGAAAATTCACTCCGACTCAATTTGTTCTACTGTATAATTTTAAACTGTGCAATAATTTCATTGGTGTACTTATGGACAGAACAGAAAATGGCTAGCCTACATATACTTACCAACACAGGCTCCTACGTTACAAGCTTCTCTTTGTGACGAGTAACCACTGCAAGGTGCCCCACCGAAGGCTGGTGCCGGGTTGTTGCACTGCCGAGATCTACTTCTCTGACCATCACATGTTTGGCTGCACTGGCTCCAGAGTGTCCACGAAGACCAGATTCCGTCTCCTTTATCGAAAAAAAAGGAAATTTCTTAAAAAAGAAAGTCACAAAATCCGAGAACCTTTGCCTAAGTTTTTAACACGAAGGTTTAATCCAGCTTCGATGAAAGAATTGCATCATGGCCGTAGAGTGAAGAAAAGGGATCACCTGATGGACCTTGTGGCAACTTTCTAGATTAGCTTGTTCTTGACTAGTGAAAGACAGCCTAGTGTGAACTGGATTACAATGACAGTCGATCTATTAGTGCCTCGTGTTAGGTAGAGAAATAGTCCGTATTGCCATACTGAAAATGTAAATTGACTCACGCGGACATTGTTGGGTATTGCACTGCCTTGTTTCTGTTCTACTGCCAACGCAATCATTCCCGTTATGGGCTGGTGGAGGATTATTGCAAAGACGACTGCGCGTCTGTGATCCTCCTCCGCACGTCACTGGACAGTTTGACCATCCTCCCCAGTTGCCCCATCCACCATGTACTGTAGATGAAAGGCAATAGTACTCTAAGAAACTTTTTAAAGAGAATCATTTATCTCAAGATTATCTTTAAATTCAGCTTGCTATTTGAAACACGGGCAACTGAATTTCAGTGATGAGACAGACAGACAAAGCAATATGGGTCAATAAGACTTGACAGGTTTTCCGTTTAAAATGATTGTCTTAACATTGATACGGTGTGTGAAAGTTCATGAAGCAGAAACATTTCTGGGAGCATTGCTGTTGGAATTACGAATTGATAACTGACTGAATCATTTACTTGTACAACGGACTGTTTGAAGGGCAGCTTGAATATACTAGGTGATCTCGGGCTGAACTCTTTGTTTGTGTGAGGGCAGAGAGTGTCCATATTCCATGAATGCTTTGCACGAATTGCGAAATTTCCTCCAGTTTGAATGAGATCTCTATTAAAGTTAGTGTGACTTTCCTGATGTCTAGAAATCTCGAATTGTGGGATTGCCTGACTGTATTTGCTGTTTGTTTGTATATTTACCTATTAACCTTGAACTTACCTGGACACGGGTGAGTGTTACAGTGGCTCGATTGTAGATTCGTTCCCGGGCAACCCTGACCACCATGTTGTGGAAATGGCATACTACACGTTCGTGAACGAATTTTGGTCCCTCCATTGCAGTGCCTGCTACATTGAGAATAGCCTGACCACTTGCTCCAGCCGCCGTCAACTGAAATAGAAGAGCATGATATGAGTTAGATGTAATTGAGTAAACGTCCTAAACAGTTATAGCAATACGTTTAAAACTTGGTTTCATTCATTGCGGTAGATATACATAAAACAAATGAATGGTTGGATGGATGGTTGGATGGTTGGTTGGTTTAATGGATAGATGAATGCCTTTATTGATTAATGGATGCGTAAATGCATGTATGTATACAAACATTCTTGGTTCACGGATGTGTGGAAAAGGAACAAAAGAAATCTAAGAGTAGTTGGATATTTTCAGAAAAGAATGAATCCGTTAAATTCACTGTGAAGAAATGATTGGATTTTGGAATGCATACATGTACGACTGGAGTAGTGAGAGGTTGCTAAAGCAAAGTTATTGTCTGGATTTGATACCACTACCAACTGAAGTCGATGAACTTAGTCCTACCTGGACAATAATTATCCACACAGGCTCGTGTCTGCACTGCCGATCCCGAGCATTGTGCACCTCCATGGGATGGAGGGGGATTTGTGCACGTTCGTCTTTGGCTTGAAACGCCTTGGCCACATGTCTTACTACAGGGAGACCAGGCACCCCATGGTGACCATCTACCATCAACTGCAACTAGATGGAAAGGTTTAAAAACAGTCTCAGCGTTTGGCAGTGCTATCTCCTTTCCTTGAGACGTACAAACTTAATAAACTATCTCTACGATCTGGTGCCTTGAGAGAAAATGTACTGTAAGCCATAACTACATTCAATGTTTCTGAGCAAAAGGGACTTTCGAGCCTCTTACTTTGGCTCTTAATACTTCTGTCATTACCTTCAGTTTTGTCTCAGCCTTCACATATTAGATTTGTATTTACAACCTTAACGGAGATAGAAAAACTTTACAGACCATAAGAAACTTTGATCAGCAGAAAAGTACCTTGCCATGACATGAAAGTATCTATCCCCCATGTTAAAAGGTCACTATAAAATTATCTGGGCTTAAAAGTGACAGCAAACTAATCCAGGAGCTCAAAGGGCTTTCCAACTGGTCACTTTTCTAACTATTGCATGTCACCACTACCCAACCGATTCGAACGCAATAGCATTCAATAAAACTTCTTATTACTATCATTGGGAGGGAACTAACCAACACAGTCGATGCATAATTGGTACTCTCGTGCGTTCCCGTTACAAGGCTGGCCCAGAAACGCTGGCGCTGGATTTGAACAGGACCTGTAGCGACTCTTTCTGCCATAGCACGGATTAGTACATGCGCCATAGGCAGACCAATTTGACCATCCACCAGCCACCGGAGATGGCACTGAAAGTAAAAAATGTGACAATCTACTTTCCAATCTTTGTTACGTTCGTTATGGGAGTGCAGCGATAAAGTAAATTATTTCTGAATGAAAATAAGTGGGAATCACAATGAGAACAAGAAGCAATAATTGAACAAAGTTATATAAATAAGGGTCATTTTCTTACAGTGTTGTCTCGCCAAAGTTAATCCCTGTGCCTTTAAGATATGAGAATAAATATTCTCTTTTGGAATGAATTTGGCTACGGTTGTGGAAAGTTTTATTAAAATAGCAAACTCTAAACACAGGAATTAAAGTTAAATACATAAATGAGGCGACAAAATATATTCCGCGATAAGCCACACTATGTGGCTGGAGCCGCAACGAAAAACAAAGCTCGCACTCGTTGAAACTGAAATTCAAACTATGTTAAAGGAAAGCCGAAAAAGGAGAAGAAGAAGAAGAAGAAGAAGAAGAAGAAGAAGAAGAAGAAGAAGAAAGAAGAAGAAGAAGAAGAAGATTTGAACAGTATAACCAACCCCTTGTAAATTGTAAAGAGGTTGTGCAAACAAACTTATAGCAAAGTGCAAATCGATGGCAAGATGCAACCCCAAGTCTGATCATCTCAAAATTGACGAATCATTAATGTTTGTTTAACAGATTGGATGCCAACAGTCTTACGAGTTGCAGTCCAGTGAATGACCAACTCGAAAGGTAACAGTACTTATTATAAGAGAAAATAAATAAATAAACAAACAAACTAAAGCCATTGCATTTTGTTCAGGAGCATAACAGGGAACGGAAATATATAACAACTTATCATTGACTAAATAAAGTTGTAACTAAAGTGAACAACAAATGATCATCAATACTACAAAAAATATTTTGCTGCGTAGCACTCGAGTTAAATACTAAATAACAGTTTTGTCGTTGTTTTGAATGCTCAGAAACTGTATTTTTAACAGTCACACGTTTCGGGGATAACCCCTCCATCAGTGTCTGTCCAAATGTACAAACACTGATGAAGGGGTTATCCCCGAAACGCCTGATTGTTAAAAATTCAGTTTCTGAGCACTCAAAACAACAACAAAACTTTCATTTAACAAATGCTCATCACTCACTTTAATAAGCATTAGCAACCTAATATGGTGACAGTGCGCGCCGAGTCGCGGCCCATTGTCCAACCGACACAGTTTTTGTTTTCTTTATTGCTTACGGTCACGAAAAAGGATTACCTTTCACAACATTTTCTCTCCCGAAATCATTTCGTTAGGCATTACATGTGCTTTCATATCATAACTCTATCACGTGGCCTAAAATGATAGCTTAAGGCGTGTGCCAAAAAAGCATTGCAGAGGTTTTGTCACCTCTGGCTGGAATGTGAGATCACTTAGCGTTGGACAGGGTATGGTAATAAAGGTTATGTCAGATCTTAGAGAGTACATAGTTTTCCGGCTGAACTGAAATGAGATCAATTCAATTATTGACATACCGTTTTGACAGCTCTGTACATCAACTCGCATGCACACGTAATTGTAGTTTCGGTCCAGAGGTTCAATCGGATGAAACCTCACATACCGAGCTTGAACAGGGGCTGAGAGGTCTCTGGTCTCAACACCATTGCCATCGAAGAGAGGTCCCTCAAAAGTCTGTGGAATAACAAAAGATGATCTTTTCAGTGAATAATGAATAACATCATTTATCCTAGGTGCTACCCCTGATTTGCAAACTGGAATTAAGGTGAAATTTTCGAGCAGTTTACAAAGAAACAAAAAAGATGTAAAAGTAATGTCCCTGGGTAAGCATCCTTCCATGTTTTGTTTTCCGTTTGTTTGTTGTTGTTGTTGTTGTTTTAATTTCCCTTTTTTGTTTGTATTTTTTTCTTATTGAACCGAAATCACCCAAGTTCTAAAACCGACTACAACACGAAAAACACAAGCAAAATCCCATACAACCGACTACAATATAAAGAGAAAAAAAATGCGGGCTTACTTTGCTTAGTCCAGCTTGTTTCCCTTGCTTAAATGGTCACAGAATAGAGTTTTGAAGGATTCAAGACGAAAGTATTTTTTTAATGCAGAGGAGAGAACACTAATCTGATAACATGACGACAATACATTTATGAATTCACAAAAAAAATAAATAATTGAAAAACATGTACCTTAGGACGTTGCCCATCAAGAAGTGTTTGATAATTATTATCATCGTTGCTTATTTGTATGGAGTATTGAGACACTGATTTATTGGTGTCGGGGTACCCCTGGACAGCGAGTCGGTCGAACAGTAAGCTGAAACCTTTAAAGACAAAAATGGGTGAATGCAAAGTACCTGAAATTCCTTGAAATTACTTCAAAAAGTAAGACTTTATGTGAAGACGCACAGTTTAGAGTTGTAAATATAAATAGTCAACGTGATACATCAAAATGTCTGGGCGAAAATAATGTATCTGCGAAAATGAAGGCGGCGTACAGTACGGCAAGGGAGTATAGGAAAGGGAATCGAAAGAAACAAAACGAAATTTAAATCCAGGTGAAGTTAGAATTATAAATGAGCTGATTATTCCTAAATTTTAAATTAAATAGGGATCAGTGACGTCAAAACTGAAGAATTGATCAATACTTCTTCCAGTTCTTCCTGTTGAATTGCAAGTCACTGGCTTTGGCTTCAAAAAGTAACTAATATTTTTAGTTGGTAACATTAACATCCAAAAACCACACAACCTACCAAGATCGACCTTGAGGTACTGGTTGTTATCGACTGTTCCTGCACACCATACGTCACCTCCATTAAGCACAGGAGTACCAGGTCCACTGCTACTGGTCGAAGCAGAAAACCTCGAATTGACATTGATAAGAGACTGGCACCCAGATCCTTGCTGTCCTGCAAAACAAGAGCGATGGCACTCTTACTTCCAAGCCATTAGCGGTAGTTACAGAAAACAGATTACACGACCATATAGATTGGTAAGATGTTTTTAGAATAAGTATGAAAGTAATCACCAGTAAACAATGAATTGAAGTCAAATATTACTATTGAGGTAAATTGTTTAGTTTTCAAAATAAATCGTGCGCAATTGAGTCAACAAACTACAGACACAGACGTACAGAAAAGCACGTTTGTAACGTCGGTGGGTAACAAAGAGTGTGTACATGTAGATTAAGTTTTAAAAAATGCATGATCAAAGTGTTGTGGAAAACCTGTCTTTTACGTTCATAACAATCAGTGGGGAAATTAAAACAAATCTAGCAGCTTTACGTAAATCACTAATGAAAATGTCATAATAACCTTAAATACTCACATTACTATTGTTAGTGCTGCATGCAGCTTATTAGCTTTTATTTTGAACCAACTCAATTCAGTCTTAAACAATATGATCAAATTTAAGAGCCACCGTCTAAGGTAAACTAAGGAAACTTCTGATTGAAGATTGTCATCGGATGATTATTCTTCTCTAAGTGCGAAAACGAGCAAAAGTTGCCGGCGAAAGTGAGATTGTAAACTAATTCAGAGAAACGCCGGAGAAACGTTAAGTCAAACTGAACAGATGTTTGACGTGATTCCGAGTAGTAAATCTTTCTTTTCGCTTCGCTTCCTTTTCTTAGTCACAAGATCTTATGGCATTTTCTCCTTAGAGCATATGCGCTGCCTTGCTCAGTTTGAAGCAATTAGCCAAAGTGTACCACTCCCTGCTTGATATTGACCCAGTCCAAGTAAGCATGGCTATCATTTAATCAAATAAGATACCAATTGAAACTGCCCTCCTGGAGAAATGGATATTTACTTAAAGAGAATAAAGAAAACACTTGAAACATTGGGGAAAGGGCAATTTAGATTTCATTTAGCAGAATAATTAAAGTGACGATTTTCCGGGTCAGTGTTCTTTGTGTGGGTGAAGTTGTTTAGCTTGATATTATTACGATTTTATTTTTGGCCTGATTCAAGTCATGTCTGCCACACAAAGCTGAGGTCCTTACTTTAACTGCATGGGTCTGCAAAACGTTTACTTTAAAAGGATTTTAAAAATATATTATTATATATTAAATACCTTTCCAACAATTAAGGGTTGTCGTGCATAACTCTTAGGCATAAACTTTCCCCCTAGTAGTCAACAGGCAAAGACACATTAAGCATTACGAATCGGAGAAAAGGTGACGAATGGAAATTTGCCTTCCTTCACGATCATGTAGTGATATTTAATTGCAATGCGCTTGTTAAATATCTTGCTAGTGTATTATGATATTATTGTTCAGAAGGTGTTTAAAGAATGTTGTAAAGTGATCTTTATCGGCGTGATGTTTTTACAGGTTGAACGAAATAAGAAAATTAAGCAGGTCCAAAACACGCTTTGGCTAGCGTACATTGCAGTGGCTATCTTAGATATGGCAAGGTGTTTCTTAATAGCGGATATTTCACCATATTCACTTTAGTATATCGCGTGGACGCTTTGAAAACCAATATCTCGGGACCAACACGAAGTTTTAGAAACACCGCTTAAAAATAAGAAGTTTACTTAATTTGAAGTTTAAATTTTTTAATTGATTTCTTAATCCAGTTTGGAAAGTAATGAATCGAATAAAGTACCGCTCGTTGCTAACTTCTGCTAACTTTCATGGTTTAAGCGGATTACCTGTTTTCCTATCAAAATGATCCGAAACGTTTTCTTGAGTTTAAATATAATATAGTGATAGCGACGTGGTTCAATAAAACGTGATTTTTCAGGAACTAAATTCCTTTACATTTGTCAATAGCTGGCAATTAATATAAAAGGAATTGACAAATAGTGTAGGAAATTTAATCAGAACATGAAGGGAAATGGTAATTATTGTAGTTTCACCTGAGGTGCTGTTTCCGGTTACTTTTTTCTTGCAGGGGTCTATTGGCAAATACAGGGGCATCAGGACGCAAAGAGATAAAAATTAAAGACACTTAAAAGAGATAAGTCACAGAACGACTTGCCCTGTGTCGTCTGATGGGAATGAGCGTCTTCCACTTTTCTGAGTTTATATTAAGGTAGAGGTGTACGGCGACGGCATCACCTTGACGTTATTACCAAGCAATAATACCTTAGCTTCAAACGAGACACTTGAATTGGCATAAGCAAGGAAGTAGAAACCTGAAGCGCTTTTTTGTGACATTGATTTGTATCCCAGACGAGAGACGCTACATCTCAATATCGCTCATGCCCTTTTAAAACGTAATGAACTAAGCGAGGCCCTTGGTTAATTTCGATGGCAGAACTGAAATGACTTTTTATACTTATTAGCTGGAAAAATAGTACACTTGCAAGATTCGACCAAAAAAGAAATTAACGAGGTAGAGGCGATAACGAAAACAAAACAAAACAAAAAAAAAAAAAAAACGAAGGAGAAGAAAGAAGAAGAAAGAAATTAAAAGAAACATACCTCCATATGGATTGTAGTAGCTCGTTCCTCTTACTTTCAAATAAAGAATTGATAGTATAAAAACTGAAAGCCATCCTCGATTCGGGTTAGCCATTCTTGGTTGGCAGAGGTTCGTTCCTAAAAAGAAAAGACGGCAGTTTGCAGAACTTTCCTTAGTGCTCCGTGCTCTTTTCTTTTTGTTATTCTGCCTCACAGGGCTTTAATGTACAAGCATTAAACCACTCTTTGTTTTGTAGCCGATCGCATCTGATGGCCTCATTTAAGTGTAAATTCAAGTGACGTTATCATCGCGACGTCATATCCTTAATCGGTCTAAGGTGTGATACTGAGTGATAAACTTGAAAGCCTCACCTATAAAATTCCAAGCAGCCGAAGACTGTGAAATGGGGAAAAATTCCTTTTCTATAGCAGCATTTAATCAAGTATTTCTTGAGTTTTAGTGAAGTTACCAAGAGTTAAGCGACCCAATGTTCCTTAATTTAATGGTTCGTGATCTCTATTGTCTTGAAATTCAGTCGTTTATGGTTAATTAGCGTACAACTTAAAACAATGCCTTCGACATAATTGTCGTTTCCTTTCACAAAAAGAGCCGTGGAAAAGAAATCAGTACCGGCGGAGTGAAGAATTTTGCTTTCCAAAGTCATGATTCACTTCTTATTTTCATTTTGGCGATGATATATGGCTAATTTTACAGATTAGTTTCCATGACACGTGCCGCGGTGGAATATTTGCAGAGAACAGTTGCGTGAACTTGTGCAAATGGCGTCCAATATCAAACTTTCAAGTTCTCGTGGGAAAGGTCCCTGGCCGCATTGTTTAAGTTTTGCCGTTTTAGAAACGGTGACATAGTTTAAATCGTCTTTTAAGAAGCGCTTTTTTTGTTCAGTGAACTCAAGTTAAGCTGCAGTATTTGCAAACCGTGAGAAACGTTGGAAAAACGTGCTTTGGATGGTGATGATACCCAACTTTCACGGAAGGTTGGCTCTCAAGAGCACTTTAAGTGTTAAAGAACGCTAAAAGACCTCAGAAATGTTTTGCATGCCCAGTCTTCCTTCGTTTCATGGAATGCTACGTGAGATATGAGACACTTTATCACTGATTAAAAAAAAAAATGACGAACTTCCTGAGTTGGTCAATGGACAGTAAATTCGCTCGTGCCTTTGATGGTTATTGCACAATTGGGTACAATGTTTTCCACGCCTTAAATGACCTCTTTAACTGACAAGTTAAACAGTGACATTTTATAACTCGTATTATTTTGGAATTAATAATACCTCAACATTAAACTTCGCTTCTTCTATATATGCTTTTAAAGGGCCTTTGAATTACCCGCGGAAGTGCGTTTATAATTTGTCTCGTTTCTGTTCTATTGTGGCTAGATAAAAAAATACAACAATTACTGCAGATACTTTATTCTTCTTTTCTCCCGCCGAAAGAGAGATATTTGAAAGACGGTATTCCTTAATTTCCTTAAGTCGGTCTGATACATTTTATTTCACAGCTGAGATAGTTTCCCACACTGGTTGTAAATTTAAACAATACTAAGAACACTGGTGCATGGTTAAAAAAAAACATAGTATGATTCCGCAAGAGACGAGAATACGACCGACAAGGTAACTGACGGGCAGTAATATACCGCCAAAAAAAGGTTTCCTCCTTGCAATGTATCCTAAGCAGCGTTACGACCCCAAAGTGGCCAATAGGTCCTGTTATATGCTTTGCGGTTAACTAGGTTCTCGAGCACTTATTTCCGTTTTATTGGATTTTGCAACAGAAACATGGGCAATATCAGGGAAACACCTTTGTTTTTCCTTGTACTGTGACTCAGCGCACTGCTCCCAGGTTTGAATTGAGACAATGCAACCACTCGGAAGAAATGGAAAATTCGAAATTTCGCATCGTAACGATAATATATGAAGCAACGCTTTGTTACAGCGCGTATGAACTTTCCCGGAACACACACATTGTTGAAATCACCGACTCAAAATGTTTGGTGATTGGATTAAATGAGGCTGCTTCCTTCGAAGGGAAGCCTTACACTTCAGATCAATACTTTTGAACCACCCATCTCCCCACAAGTGCTGTTGTGGTTTTAAGATGGGATAGGGGTCAGACGAACCCAGCATATACCAAGGTATTTTTAGGAGGTGCCGAACACTCTAGATGCGCTTATTAGCGAATAAACTAGAGAAATGTGAAGTGGGCGAGCGACTCGGTGGAAGCGCGAAGCTAAGCAGGCTTCAAGGAAATCCGTACATTCGCCTCATCTTCTCTATAAACTTAAGTGGAGGCTATACGGAAACGCTATTGGCCAAAAAACCATTAGCATAGTTAGATCTTAGACTACAACCAAAGAAGTACCAATGGCCGTATTTGTACATGCAAAGCTTTAAGCAGGTCATAATTGAATATAGAATTGTGGCTCATGCAATGCGCAACCAGGGATAAACGATAACAATTGACAACGATAATACAGCTAACCACTGTAACTTTGCTACAAACCACATACAAATCGTTCCGCTTAAATTCCAACACAACACTCTTTCTATCCAATACCCTAATATAACGTGATAGTTCTTGCTCCACTCATACAGCGTGTGCTCAATTCATTCTCGATATTCTTTCAATTACTGAGTTAAACGTAGTTTTTAATATTGCCTCTTTTTAAATACTATCCTGTTCTGCGGTAACTCTAATTATAGTAACCGAAAACGTCTGAAATGCCAAGAATGTCATTTCCACTCAAAAGCTAAAAAAAAAAAATAGTCGCTGACATGCACGTTTTCATCAAAACTCACAAGCGATTTTTTGCTAAAGAGAATAGAACGCCAAACAGTTCAAACTAATAAAATTAGTTCAAGTTTAGAGTTGATAAAATTCTGACAAAAGGTATGTCTAAGCCTCCCCCCACCTCCTCCCTCCTAGAGGGGACTGTTTTGTTCACTTGATTGAATAAATTAATTCTTTAGTCCCTGAATGCAGTGCTACAGTAAACAATGTAGACTAACACTATTTAACAGTTCTCCCTTGCCTGAAAGACAATAACTGTCTGTCTCACCCATAATCCTCACCCATACCTATAAAAAATAACTACTGAGGAGCACCCCAGGAGATTTCGCATTGATAATTAAGAATACACTAAGGCTGCGCAAATGATGTGTGAGTGAAGTTATATTTTGATTGCACTTTCAAAATTCAGCGTCAAGTTTAAGTTGGATTTCTTGTAAGTGTGCCCCGATCTCCAGGGACATATTTACTATTTTGAAGTGCTTTCATGACATTTTATCGACCGAAAGCAAAACATGTGAGCCTATTTGCACTCCACAATAGGTAAAAAAACGTTTTGAGTTCTCAAACAAATTGTTCTGATATTTTTAATCAACTATTTCCTATTTATTTCTGCTCCCAAACTACCTAGTCTCTCCTCCCGCCAAACGATACTTGCTATACACGATCAGAGTGGGTTGAGCGATTTACTGTGGATGTACAGCGATTTACAGTCTTAACAATTACTGGGTTACCAAACGGTCTGTTCGCAGGGTATCCGTGATTTGAAATTGTTCCACTTTGCAATTGCAAGCTCCAGGAATAATTAATTACACAGTGCTTTGATTAATAAATACGACGACAACGTCATCGACCAATGCAAATTCACGTTTTGTGACTACTTTGTTATCAGTTCAACACGTGGGCCGACCCATCCAGAAACCAAATTGGTGGGGAACGTGTGAAGAGTTGCAAAGACTTCATCGTCTGATGCTCATATTCTCAGCATGCCTTGAATATGGCCGTTCCGCATTTATGTGTCACTATTGAACGGGAGAGGACTAAGATATTTACCAATGAGAATAAAGAGCATTGAAGACTGACCCTCCCGTCGGGGTATATTGGAACTGAAAAAAACCGTTATCAGTTGAATTTTATACCAAGCAATCGAACAGCGTCAGCCATTAGTTGTATTGATTATTTACCGGTTACACATGATTGGCTTATATCAGTGAACTAATATAGCCTGACCCGACTAGTTTTTCAAACTATTTTATTTCAGTCTGCTTCAGTTACACATGAATGGTTTCACAGACTAAATATACTAATTTCTGCGACATTGACCACTTGATTAACGTCATCTCATTAACTCATTAATCCTAAGGAATCTGGCAAACGTTTCCAGTTTAAAAAGTTTAAACTTTGTTAAAGAAAATAACCTTTTGGCAAATTATTAACTCCACGGTTATTTCAAAACTACTGAATTTACAGAATGAAAGGCATTTGTTTCTTTAATAACAGCATTCATAGGCTAAAAAAAAAAAAAACCTCCATTTAAAGCATTCGATTCTATTGATTATTAATTAAGAGGTGGTTGCCATTAAATGGTCAAACAGTACTGAAATGGCCTTTTATTTCGAAGATTTTAGAAAGACACCATTAATAGTAATATGATCAACAATATACCTATTCAAAAAAACCTCTGCTTTACTAGTTCCGGAAAGGGAATGTAAATGCCTTATAAGCCAATATTGCTAGGAATATTCTAGAAGGGATTAGAACTGCACTATGAGCCGATATTGGGCTGGAATTCACAGGCTTTCTTGGGCAAGCGTCAGGGAAAGTTTGGCTACAACGTTATAGTGTTGTCTGCATGGCCCGACCATCATTCTTCTCAGCACAAATCGAGGAGCACCTTTGCTCAACCCATTTCTCCCTCCTTTTCCTTGTCCTTGTCTTAGAAGAAACACCAACACAGTAAACTAATGACATTATATTGAACTACTTCGCAAGCGGACGATATCAAAAAGGTTGTCTCAATTACTTTAGAGCGAGAACTTTATATACTCTAGAGCAATTTAGTTTGGCTCACAGCATAACTGAGTCGCAAAGAGAGAAAGAGTATAAGGCAAAAAGGGCGTTTATTCTAAACCTTTATCTGTTTTTCAACAATAAGTGACACGGATTAAAGACACTTTGAACCTACGGTTTTATTGGCCCATCAGGGTCAGTGACAACGTGCGCATTGACAAATTACGCAGAGAGATTAAAGGTTTCTGGCTACCATCTCTTGTTTATTCCATTTTAGACCTTTTTTCCTTGGGATAAGGTCTGATATAACCCCAAACCTCTGCTATCAAGGGATATTTCTTTAACTTATTCTCCCTTCATAATGTGTAACGGCGTAATAAAGAGGAATTATTTTTCTGCCTGTCAGTTTCGTCGTCAACTGACTCCAGCACGGCCCGAGATCTTTTGTGAAGTTTAGGTGAACTACACGAATAGGCAAGCGGAGTGGTATAAAGGAACTTTTTCAGACTTCTCATAACATGAGAATCAGCGAAAAGAAAACAAACTAAGCGTGATTGAAAGTCGATAAGACGTTCGCATTGCGCCCACTAATTACGGTGTTCTCACATTCCTCTTACTTGAGGCAAATGCATATCAAACTTTGCCTATTGTTATGGTTGACTTTTTTGAAGACAATAGGGCTTTTGTTTAGGGACTGTTCTATTGTGTGCCCGTAATAGGCATTCGGTCTAAAACGGAGACGATCGGAAAATTGTCGGCGTTGACATTTTCTCACCTTATGATGGTCTAGTGGGGGAAAATGATAAGTGGGACACCAAACGACAGGGGGTGGGTGAGTCGCTGCGTTGATTCACGCTCACGCAGTGAAGATTTCTTCGCCATCGTAGGCACGGCGATTTTTGAATATTTAATCACCACGAGGACATCAAGAAACATAAAACAACTCATTCAAACACAATTCGTGCTCTCGACTGATGAGTTTAAGCTCATCCGTCAATGATAGACGTGCATGAGTCATCAGACGCAACCTCTTCAAGACATGTTAAACTTTAATTATGATGTGTGACGTTTATGTATTGAGCCCCACAAGTGTCCATTAATGTTAATGAAAGTTGAATGAAATCTGTAGTGTACAGAAATTCATTTTAATTGTCGTAAGATATCGATCAGTCTTTTTGTGGTAGTTTCAATTTGTTGCCACAGCGGTTCGTGTGTGAATGATCTACATTTGGTTTATTACCTTTTTTCCGGACATTGTATATTCAAATACAGAAAGTGGTCTTTCATAATGGCTACCTCTCCAGTTAAAAATTAGACAAGGAAGTGTTACAAAAATACTCTTGTGCGCAAATATCATGAAGATGATTTCAATTGTATTATAAAGCGCGAATATTCATGCCGTAATATCTAATACTTCTGTTCCCGTTTTTATCAAAAGAGAATAAAACACATTTCGTCAGCAATATTATGGCAATCGCTTTTCCATTAAGGGATGT
The DNA here is from genome assembly GCA_016490735.1 of Pachyseris speciosa. Lineage (NCBI taxonomy): Eukaryota > Metazoa > Cnidaria > Anthozoa > Scleractinia > Pachyseridae > Pachyseris > Pachyseris speciosa. Next base: position 42,244 of record JAEMWC010000459.1, on the reverse strand, counting down.
TACTCAGACCAGGAATTATGTTATACAAGGGCACCCTAAAACTCTGTAAGTGGAACCTGAGTATACACTACATATTTATTTTACAGAAAATCAGTAAAAGCATTAGTCTAATGGTGGTATAATAAAAAATATTTACGATGTTTGATGATTTGAAATTAATGGTGGTGTCTAATGGTGGTATAATAAAAAATATCTACGATGTTTGATGATTTGAAATTAACACAATATAATTAAGACTATTCCTATTGTGATTTTCATTAGGTACGCATCTCGAACCCTTGAAGTTTGATATAAGTTTTAAGAAGCATGACGAAACAATTAGACGGCAGGCACTACACGTATGTCTCCAAGGGGTTTCAGATTAGCGGCTCTGTCCGCATCTTTTCTTTAGAGCTAGAACAAGTGTATCTCAATGTCTTCCAATCAGACTAACTGTCTCAGCTCATAACAGTTTCCAGAACCTCTCATCGCCGTAAAGAGTAATATGATATTCCTTAGGACGACCTTCATTTTGTTGCTTTTTACGCCTGCAGTTACAGCTATTTACCTTAACGAAAAAAATGGTGTCTAATGGTGGTATAATAAAAAATATTTACGATGTTGATGATTTGAAATTAACGCAATATAATTAAGACTATTCCTATTGTGATTTTCATTAGGTACGCATCTCGAACCCTTGAAGAAAGGCGGAGAGTCAAGATGGCGGCAACACGTGCTCTCTCTGGTCTCTTCGATTTACCGCTATTGCTTCTTCTCGTCTTTCCTCTGGTTTCCTTTTTAGCCACCGAACAACGACCTGTAAGCATGCTCGATATGTATACGTCATGCGGGAAGGATACTACAAGAGCAATAGATATTCCCTTCTCTCCTTCTTGTCTTCCGCGTGGCTTACGATCTCAGCTTAATCATGGAAGACGAATGTTTCTGCGAGGCCGACTACCCTATGACGTGGATGGTGCTCGATCATTTCAACTGATCAGACTTTCAGGGGACATTCGTCCAAACCCGGGTCCTTCTCGGCGCGGGGTTAAGTATCCTTGTGGAGAATGTCAACGGAGTGTGCGAAGAAACCAGGACGCCATTTTGTGTTACAACTGCGATCGCTGGTTTCATGCGAATTGTACTGGTATGAGCAAACAAACTTTTAAATATTACCTAGACCATCATAACCTGGACTGGTAGTGTTCTTTTTGTGCACTACCAAAATTAAATGATTCATTCTTTGACGATGATCTTCAAGGATTACAAACTCCGTCTGGAAATAATAGAAATGTTCGTGATGCTGTCGAGGATGTCGACGACAACATGTTAGCTGAAAACGAAATATGGGCTGACTTTGATGAGATTGCTAAGAACTATGGCTCAAATTTCAAGATTGCTCATATCAATGCGAACAGTATTGGTGGTTTTAAATTCTACGAGATTAAGACATGGTTACTCTCTGGCAGACTGGATTTATTGGTTATCTCTGAGACTAAAATCGACGCTAGCTTTCCCGATAGTATGTTCCATGTCGAAGGTTTTCGTCTGTGTCGCAGCGACAGAAAGGCCGGAGGTGGAGGACTGATGGTATACGTTAGGTCTGATGTATGCTTTGTTAGGATTGAACAGTTCAAAGACCTGTCGTCGCAAACCTTGTCTAACTTTAGAACTGAGTCAATAACTCTCAAGGTCAAGATAGGAAAAAAATGGATTACTGTTGTCGGCATTTACAGACCTCCGTCTATTCCGTTATCTACATGGACGCACGAGCTGTCGGTGCTCTTTGAGGCGGCATCTAGATTAACAAATACTGTCTTTTATGCGGGTGATTTCAACGCTGACCTCCAAGTCCCGGACAAACCACCTAAAGAGGGCCGCAAACTGCTAGACCTACTGGATATTTATAATCTTCACTGTTTGATCAACAAGGCCACAAGGAAAACAAAAACCTCGGAAACACTTCTTGACTTAATCCTGACAAATAACAAGAGAACTACTTTAACATCAGGTGTAGTGGATACCCTTGTAAGTGATCATTCTCTGGTTTATACGGTTTTGAGATCATCAGCGCCGCGATCGCGTTCGCGTAAAATTTATTCTCGAAGTCTGAAAACCTTCAGTCAACAAAATTTGTGCGGGATATGCAAATGGCCCCTTTTCACATTATGGATTTATTTGACGACGTGGATGATAAACTTTACACCTTTGAACAATTGTACGTAGACATTCTTGATGAACACGCACCGCTCAAAGTGACACACATCAGGGGCAAACAAGTGCCTTATATGACTGATGAATGGCGCAAGGCAATTAGACACCGTAAGAAACTTTGGAAGATTTTCACGAGAGAACGTACAGATGAAAATTATGAAAAATATAAATGCCAGCGTAATAAGTGCACTTCTCTTAGACGCAAAGCCATAAGAGCAAATTTCAGAAGGAAATCATCAGAGCCAGAAAATCCGCGCGAGTTTTGGTCTGTTTACCGCCCCTTTTTGAATTTTAAGACAAAACAAGCAAAATACATTATTTTAAAGGAGAATGATATTGTTGTTAGTGACAAGAAGGAAATTGCTGATTTATTCAATAATTACTTTGTTCAAATTGCCGATTGCGCTGCCCAAGTAGGTGAAGAGGACTATGGACAGGATTATGCAAATCATCCGAGCATTCTTGCCATTCATGAACACAGCTCAAAAGGCCATTTCAAATTTCAACACACCAACCAGGTACTGGTAAATAAATTGCTCCTGGATATAAATGTCCGAAAATCATGTGGCCACGACATGATTTCTCCGAGATTACTTAAAGAGTCGGCGGCTGTGATTGCTGGGCCAAAAGCTAATATCATTAACTCCTCGGTTGATCAGTGTAGATATCCAGCCTCGTGGAAAATGGGACAAGTCACTCCACTATTTAAAAAAGATGACGAATCGAGTAAGGCAAACTACAGGCCGGTCACAGTTTTGCCAGCAATTAACAATATTTTTGAGAGGATTTTAGCCACACAGCTAAATGACTTCTACACTTCTATTTTGTCTGATTTTATAAGCTCGTATAGAAAGTTTCACAGCTGTGAGACATCGTTATTAAGAATGACAGAAGAGTGGAGGTCTATGCGTGATGATGGACAACTTGTGGGGATAGTGTCTATGGATTTGTCAAAGGCCTTTGACGTTATACAGCACCCCCTGCTATTAGCCAAACTCAAAGTCTACGGATTAGACGAGGATAGTTGTGCCCTGTTAAGAGACTATCTGTCAAATCGACAACAGAGGGTGAAGATTGGTGACACTTTCTCGTCGTGGGAGACTGTTAAGCGCGGAGTGCCTCAGGGTAGTGTTTTAGGCGCCATTCTTTTTAATATATTTATAAACGATCTTTTCTATCATATAAAGAAAGCTAAGCTTAACGCTTATGCTGACGACCATCAAATTTATTACTCAGACAGGGATCCGGTGGCACTAGAAAAATGCTTGTGTAAGGAAGTAGAAACAGCAAATCAGTGGTACAATGTAAACGGAATGATTGTCAACGAAACAAAACATCAGGCCTTGATCCTTGGTGACACGGAGTATACTTTCTGTTTTCCAGTCAACGAGTCAATCGACATATTTGGTATGAACATTGACAACAAACTTCAAGTTGATAAACACGTATCTTCGGTTTGCAAAAAGGTCAATAATCAGTTAAATGTCATGATAAGATTTAGAAAACTGATCTCCAGTGCCACTTTGGTTAAACTGTATAAGGCCTTTATCTTGCCGCACTTTCACTATTGTTCATCGGTGTGGCATTTCTGTGGCGCGCGAAATACCGAGAAAACAGAAGCTCTCAATAAAAGGATTCTTAGGTTCATTCTAGATGATTTTGAATCTACATATAACAACTTATTGGACAAAGTTAACCTGGTTTCTCTATATAAAAGACGTATACACAATATGTTAACTTCACTCTACAAAAGTATATTTTAAACTAAATATCCTATCTACATGAGGAATATGTTTACTCTTCGTACTACTTCCTATAACTTACGCGGTAACTACATTCTGACACTCCCTGTACCTAAAACTACTGCTTATGGCCTTCGCTCCTTTTCTTATCATACCGCTAAACAATGGAACTCACTGCCGGACATTGTTCAAACTGCTAACTTTAATGACTTTAAAAATGCATTAGCTAACCTTAACTTAATGTAAATTTGGTAAATTTTGTAATTTCTGCTTATAGTGTTTTATAATATTGTACACAGATTTTATTTATTTTAGCCATTAATTGTAAATATTGTACAGAATTGTAGTTTATGAGTTATCGTATGTTTTGTTGACTTCTTTTGTTATTGTTTTCTCGGAAACATTAGCTTTTATAATAGCTACTCTTAAATTCGAGAAAAAATAAAGTTTATGTATGTATGTATGTATGTAAGTTTGATATAAGTTTTAAGAAGCATGATGAAACAATTAGACGGCAGGCACTACACGTATGTCTCCAAGGGGTGAACTCCAAGGGCAACAATCTGTCCAGCAAAGACTAATTCTTCAAAGGCGACCTTTTCCTTGCTGGCCGGTCAGTCTCCGAATTGTCCCAATAGTCGGCCCCAGCAAGAAAGGCAAACATAAATGCTCATGATTATTCCTTATCATTTTTGCAAGCATCGTTAAAATGCATAAAACAGGAGCCAAACCAGCCAAAAGTTAATCTGTTTAAAGTGATGTTTTCGTTAGCTAGTCATAGAATATGATCTATTCGGATTCCTTAGCTGAAATTTTAATTGCCCAAAAATGTTAGGCAACAAAATCTTCCTTTCAGAAAAAAACAATGCTAGCTGAAAGTGAACTTTCCACGAACTTTCTAGGAGAAAAATTTCCTTTCCGAAAATGTTAGCTAACGTTTTTGGCTGCCCAAAACGGCATCCGCAATTTCGGGCTTTACGAAAACCTTGGGGGCTATGATTTCCCCGCTGCGAACCTTTTAGGCCACGTTTCAGTTACGAAATTCTGAGAGCACTTTTTCATATACGCCGAAATCCTAAGGCAAACTACCCTCCATGGAACATATATCTACCGAAACTTGTGGTTAGGTGCTCTCGATAAAAGATGATTCCGATCATTGTTACAGGCGGCAATTTATTAATAAAGTTTACGTTAGGTCTTTCAGATTAGCGGCCCTGTCCGCATCTTTTCTTTAGAGCTAGAACAAGTGTATCTCAATGTCTTCCAATCAGACTAACTGTCTCAGCTCATAACAGTTTCCAGAACCTCTCATCGCCGTAAAGAGTAACATGATATTCCTTAGGACGACCTTCATTTTGTTGCTTTTTACGCCTGCAGTTACAGCTATTTACCTTAACGAAAAAAAAAAAAAAAAAAAGACTACGCTACTCCTATTCAATTGGGCTGAAACAAAGAAAGAAACCACAATGACTTGCATAAAAATTAAGTGCCCTTTATGAATCTCAAACCGAAAGTGACGAGTTACGCGACACGTTTTAAAAAAGGCGCGGTAAGTTATAGGTACGTTAATTAAAAGGTCCCGGAAATTAAACAATAAATTAAACAAACAAAACAAAACAAAACAACAGCAGTGAAGAAATTCTGTTGGCTCACAGAAAATTACACTATAGTTTCTCACGTATCAAACTTTTGGTTAGGATTTGGCAGAAAAATAAGTTAAGCTTTCACTCCTTTTATGGCCTTATCTATTGTTTGAAGGAAAGGGTTTCTATTGTTCGCAAGACAAAGGTTAGGAATCACCGACGCGTAACCAGCTCACCGAGCGCGAAATTCAAATATCTTCGGAAGCGATAAGTGTTACAAACACTGCCTTTGTGGGGGAGGGTGTTGTAACGATTGTTGCAGCTTGGACACATCTAAAGGGGGTGGGTTGGGGAAGTTTGTGACAAGAAGAGCGAGGTCTGGACAGTAACCAAGCGAAAAATTACGCATAATAGTTTCAATAAAACGACTCTGAATGTTGATAAAAACTTTTCGAACACTCATGAACCATTACAAAAAAAAAAATCCGTGGGTGTCGTGATCTATTGGGAAGAGCAGTAGCGCTTTCGCAATCAAACGTGGAAGTTACATTTGTATTTGACTAACAAACGGCTAGTTCACAGTCGAATCACTTAAGTGTCTGTTAAGTTGGCACGTTATCATGGTAAGAACTCTAACAGTGAATCAAAGTTCAAATCCTCCGCTTTTCCCTTTCGCTCCTTTTCCTTAACTCCATTTATAACGTGCAAAGCGATTATAAAATTTGACGCCGTCTTAAAATACACAGCCACTGGCGCAATGAATATGAAAGAAAATATGTTGTCCGCAAGCCGAAGGGAACAAAGGAAGTGTGATTTCACACTTTTTTACGTTTGAGTGACCTCACTTTTCGGACGGGGCACAGAAAGTTTTAAAGAACATAATTAAAATTAATTAGAATGTCTAAAAATTACTAGTTTACGTTGCGGGTAGAATGATAACTTAAAGTTATGGTCGCGATGTTGGGCGGGCGGGTGGTGATTTAAAACCATCTTGTAGTGGCACGCGCATTTAATTTTGAAATTTTCATCAATGATTGTGAATTGATTGATAATCCATAAAACAAAACCGCCTAGACTGTTCAGCGGAATTGAAATATTTGCATTTATTAAATTGTTGGTTGACGTTTAATGAGACAAAGGGGCAATTGTTAATAACACTCTCATTTCAAAGACGTCTTTAGCATTGCAAAGTGTAAGGCTGAAAGCGCATTCTTTGTGATTTGGTGGTTTTCTTAATAATTTGCGGGTAGAAGTATTTTTTTTTAACTTGATGAGCACATTGTTTTCACGTTGTCATCTGTCGCTTTGTACGCGAAACGAACGATAAATGCTCTTTCAAACTATCTGCGCTTTCCAAAAAGCGACATCGCTCAAACGTAAAAAGGTGTGAAATCACACTTTCTTTGTTCCTGAGGCGTGACAACAACAGCGTTGTTTCTTTTACATTCCTTGCGTCAGTGGCTAAAGACACGCACGCAGTGTTCTTTCCTTTCTTTTCATAAAGAGCCGATTTCCAGGATCAGGTCTTTTTTTGCCTGCCTCAGTTTATTTTAAAACGGCGTCGCGCGGGCAAAGTAAAAAAAATTAAAACAAAACAAATTTAACGCGAATGGAAAACTGATCGCTCCCGGCATTCGGAGAACGCTTGCTCGCAATAACATGACTGAAATAAATTCCGTTCACTGATAAAATACGTCGTAAGGATTTCATGCATATTTTCTTTATT
>JAEMWC010000459.1:0-27500 GCA_016490735.1 Pachyseris speciosa | reverse complement strand
AAACTGGAAAACTCAGACCCCCTCGCAACTATACAAATTTTCAAAGTGAAATAAACGTGGGCAAAATGAATTATCGCCGTTTATGAGGGGTTTGAGTTTTTACAGTTTGGGGGGGTGGGTCTGAGTTTTCTAGGTCTTGTGCTTTGGAGCCGATTATAATAACATGAGACGACAAAGGAGAAGTGTTTGTAAACAGTTTCACTCTGCTAATTAATTTTCTACTCACATTTCACCGAGACGTACTCCATTAACGTTTATGCGAAAAAATCCTACATCGTTCGATAAGCGTTTCCTTTCTCAAACAATTATCCATCGAAGCGAAAACAAGTGTGCTTAGTTTTTTTTTTTGGAATCAATACACTATTTTTATCACCTTGCAAAAGGATAAACCTCTGTGGCCTAAAGGTCACTGTTCTTGCCTGTGACACAGCTAACCCGGGTTTGATGTCTTTTAGCTTTTTTAGTGGTATATATCACGGGCTTTATTTTTCTGTTTCTCTTTTTCTTGTTCTTTTAGAACTATTTTTTACAAGTGTTATAATTACTGTTCTCAATGGTTGAGCTGTATTTTAGAGGAATATATGTTGATAGGGGTCTAAAGAAATAGACTCCAACACAAGCTAAACACAATGCGTCCGATGTAAGAAAGACAGACTTCCCTCTATTCTTTTGTTTAGCACTAAGTTAGGGATACAATACTGTTTTTTACAAGCCCGGGTTTAGGCTAATTGTAGCCTCTTGTTTTATATATTCATTCTCACGTATAAGTTACGGTGTTCGTTTATATTAGTGGAACTGCCTGGTTCGTATAAGATGGCGCCTTACAAGATGTTACTCACTTGGACATGCCTGTGTGTTACACTGCTCAGTTTGACTTGACTGCCCTGTGCAGTTTCTTCCTCCGTGTGCAGGTGCGGGATGTGTGCAAGTGCGCAATCGCTTTCGAGATCCCCCAGGGAAACATGATCGACTGCAAGCCTCCCAGGGTCCCCACGAGGACCAGCTACCATGGACAATTCCTGGTTGTATTAAGAAACAAAACCAAACGAATTGAAAACATTCCAGATTTTAGAGACTGCCAAAAGGGTCAAAGGAAAGGATTTAGAGAATATAAAAGTTAGTCAATCATATTCCGTTATCAGATGTGGAGCCAGATGCTGCTGTTTTCTTTCAACTGCCCTAAAACGTATTAAGCAAATTACGATTTGAGAAAATGATAAACACTTGGGCCAAACTGCGACGAGCATTTCTCTTCAGGGATTATGTATGGTACTTGTTTTCAAATAAATGTTGGTAATTTAATTTTGCCTGTTATTAGAATATATGGGAGACCATCATATTTAAGTAGGCAACTTGATGAGCTTACTAAAAGAAAGTTCATACAACGAAATAGGTTTGAATGGCTCTTGAAAGCACAACTTCACTAAGAGTGGATCATTTGAAAATTCACTCCGACTCAATTTGTTCTACTGTATAATTTTAAACTGTGCAATAATTCCATTGGTGTACTTATGGACAGAACAGAAAATGGCTAGCCTACATATACTTACCAACACAGGCTCCTACGTTACAAGCTTCTCTTTGTGACGAGTAACCACTGCAAGGTGCCCCACCGAAGGCTGGTGCCGGGTTGTTGCACTGCCGAGATCTACTTCTCTGACCATCACATGTTTGGCTGCACTGGCTCCAGAGTGTCCACGAAGACCAGATTCCGTCTCCTTTATCGAAAAAAAAGGAAATTTCTTAAAAAAGAAAGTCACAAAACCCGAGAACCTTTGCCTAAGTTTTTAACACGAAGGTTTAATCCAGCTTCGATGAAAGAATTGCATCATGGCCGTAGAGTAAAGAAAAGGGATATGGACCTTGTGGCAACTTTCTAGATTAGCTTGTTCTTGACTAGTGAAAGACAGCCTAGTGTGAACTGGATTACAATGACAGTCGATCTATTAGTGCCTCGTGTTAGGTAGAGAAATAGTCCGTATTGCCATACTGAAAATGTAAATTGACTCACGCGGACATTGTTGGGTATTGCACTGCCTTGTTTCTGTTCTACTACCAACGCAATCATTCCCGTTATGGGCTGGTGGAGGATTATTGCAAAGACGACTGCGCGTCTGTGATCCTCCTCCGCACGTCACTGGACAGTTTGACCATCCTCCCCAGTTGCCCCATCCACCATGTACTGTAGATGAAAGGCAACAGTACTCTAAGAAACTTTTTAAAGAGAATCATTTATCTCAAGATTATCTTTAAATTGAGCTTGCTATTTGAAACACGGGCAACTGAATTTCAGTGATGAGACAGACAGACAAAGCAATATGGGTCAATAAGACTTGACAGGTTTTCCGTTTAAAATGATTGTCTTAACATTGATACGGTGTGTGAAAGTTCATGAAGCACAAACATTTCTGGGAGCATTGCTGTTGGAATTACGAATTGATAACTGACTGAATCATTTACTTGTACAACGGACTGTTTGAAGGGCAGCTTGAATATACTAGGTGATCTCGGGCTGAACTCTTTGTTTGTGTGAGGGCAGAGAGTGTCCATATTCCATGAATGCTTTGCACGAATTGCGAAATTTCCTCCAGTTTGAATGAGATCTCTATTAAAGTTAGTGTGACTTTCCTGGTGTCTAGAAATCTCGAATTGTGGGATTGGCTGACTGTATTTGCTGTTTGTTTGTATATTTACCTATTAACCTTGAACTTACCTGGACACGGGTGAGTGTTACAGTGGCTCGATTGTAGATTCGTTCCCGGGCAACCCTGACCACCATGTTGTGGAAATGGCATACTACACGTTCGTGAACGAATTTTGGTCCCTCCATTGCAGTGCCTGCTACACTGAGAATAGCCTGACCACTGGCTCCAGCCGCCGTCAACTGAAATAGAAGAGCATGATATGAGTTAGATGTAATTGAGTAAACGTCCTAAACAGTTATAGCAATACGTTTAAAACTTGGTTTCATTCATTGCGGTAGATATACATAAAACAAATGAATGGTTGGATGGATGGTTGGATGGTTGGTTGGTTTAATGGATAGATGAATGCCTTTATTGATTAATGGATGCGCAAATGCATGTATGTATACAAACATTCTTGGTTCACGGATGTGTGGAAAAGGAACAAAAGAAATCTAAGAGTAGTTGGATATTTTCAGAAAAGAATGAATCCGTTAAATTCACTGTGAAGAAATGATTGGATTTTGGAATGCATACATGTACGACTGGAGTAGTGAGAGGTTGCTAAAGCAAAGTTATTATCTGGATTTGATACCACTACCAACTGAAGTCGATGAACTTAGTCCTACCTGGACAATAATTATCCACACAGGCTCGTGTCTGCACTGCCGATCCCGAGCATTGTGCACCTCCATGGGATGGAGGGGGATTTGTGCACGTTCGTCTTTGGCTTGAAACGCCTTGGCCAGATGTCTGACTACAGGGAGACCAGGCACCCCATGGTGACCATCTACCATCAACTGCAACTATATGGAAAGGTTTAAAAACAGTCTCAGCGTTTGGCAGTGCTATCTCCTTTCCTTGAGACGTACAAACTTAATAAACTATCTCTACGATCTGGTGCCTTGAGAGAAAATGTACTGTAAGCCATAACTACATTCAATGTTTCTGAGCAATAGGGACTTTCGAGCCTCTTACTTTGGCTCTTAATACTTCTGTCATTACCTTCAGTTTTGTCTCAGCCTTCACATATTAGATTTGTATTTACAACCTTAACGGAGATAGAAAAACTTTACAGACCATAAGAAACTTTGATCAGCAGAAAAGTACCTTGCCATGACATGAAAGTATCTATCCCCCCATGTTAAAAGGTCACTATAAAATTATCTGGGCTTAAAAGTGACAGCAAACTAATCCAGGAGCTCAAAGGGCTTTCCAACTGGTCACTTTTCTAACTATTGCATGTCACCACTACCCAACCGATTCGAACGCAATAGCATTCAATAAAACTTCTTATTATATAAACACCAGTGAAATACCAAGTGAGCTTTCCCGCGAAAACTTCATATCTTCACATGTGAAGAGATCACCGTCGTTATGGTTACATAATAAAAATTGAACCATGAACATGTGAACAGTGAGTTGAACGGTAAATCAGTTACAAAATGAATTTGAGAAACCTTTACGCTTTCTTTTGTTTCTAATATTTGTAATTACATCTTATAAAGTACTTTGTTTTTGCTCTTTTGGCTTTGAACGATTTTCTCGCGCTTTGTCTTTATTACATTAGACGAGAGTAACTGTTAGTTTTTGACGTCTAGAAGTGGTCAAAAATATTGTTGTTTACAACTGGCTTTCCTCGGAATCTAGAATTCTAGGGGCCATCATTTTAGACTTTATCAAATGAATTTGGTTTTCGTCCATGTACTTCTTCCATGTTTAGTAACGACACGTTCTACTTTAAGACCATTGAAAATATTAAAGTAAAATGGTTTGGTATTTCACTGGTGTTTATATAATAAATAGAATATTACATGCCCGCTTATGGATATGAATTTTATCTTCTCGTGGTCAACTCGATATCTCACTCGTTCGCTGCGCTCACTCGTGAGATATCGAGTTGACCACTCGAAGATAAAATTCATATCCACGCGCGGGCATGTAATATCCTCTATTTATTACTATCATTGGAAGGGAACTAACCAACACAGTCGGTGCATAATTGGTACTCTCGTACGTACCCGTTACAAGGCTGGCCCAGAAACGCTGGCGCTGGATTTGAACAGGACCTGTAGCGACTCTTTCTGCCATAGCACGGATTAGTACATGCGCCATAGGCAGACCAATTTGACCATCCACCAGCCACCGGAGATGGCACTGAAAGTAAAAAATGTGACAATCTACTTTCCAATCTTTGTTACGTTCGTTATGGGAGTGCAGCGATAAAGTAAATTATTTCTGAATGAAAATAAGTGGGAATCACAATGAGAACAAGAAGCAATAATTGAACAAAGTTATATAAATAAGGGTCATTTTCTTACAGTGTTGTCTCGCCAAAGTTAATCCCTGTGCCTATTAAGATATGAGAATAAATATTCTCTTTTGGAATGAATTTGGCTACGGTTGTGGAAAGTTTTATTAAAATAGCAAACTCTAAACACAGGAATTAAAGTTAAATACATAAATGAGGCGACAAAATATATTCCGCGATAAGCCACACTATGTGGCTGGAGCCGCAACGAAAAACAAAGCTCGCACTCGTTGAAACTGAAATTCAAACTATGTTAAAGGAAAGCCGAAAAAGGAGAAGAAGAAGAAGAAGAAGAAGAAGAAGAAGAAGAAGAAGAAGAAGAAGAAGAAGAAGAAGAAGAAGATTTGAACAGTATAACCAACCCCTTGTAAATTGTAAAGAGGTTGTGCAAACAAACTTATAGCAAAGTGCAAATCGATGGCAAGATGCAACCCCAAGTCTGATCATCTCAAAATTGACGAATCATTAATGTTTGTTTAACAGATTGGATGCCAACAGTCTTACGAGTTGCAGTCCAGTGAATGACCAACTCGAAAGGTAACAGTACTTATTATAAGAGAAAATAAATAAATAAATAAACAAACAAACTAAAGCCATTGCATTTTGTTCAGGAGCATAACAGGGAACGGAAATATATAACAACTTATCATTGACTAAATAAAGTTGTAACTAAAGTGAACAACAAATGATCATCAATACTACAAAAAATATTTTGCTGCGTAGCACTCGAATTAAATACTAAATAACAGTTTTGTCGTTGTTTTGAATGCTCAGAAACTGTATTTTTAACAGTCACACGTTTCGGGGATAACCCCTCCATCAGTGTCTGTCCAAATGTACAAACACTGATGAAGGGGTTATCCCCGAAACGCCTGATTGTTAAAAATTCAGTTTCTGAGCACTCAAAACAACAACAAAACTTTCATTTAACAAATGCTCATCACTCACTTTAATAAGCATTAGCAACCTAATATGGTGACAGTGCGCGCCGAGTCGCGGCCCATTGTCCAACCGACACAGTTTTTGTTTTCTTTATTGCTTACGGTCACGAAAAAGGATTACCTTTCACAACATTTTCTCTCCCGAAATCATTTCGTTAGGCATTACATGTGCTTTCATATCATAACTCTATCACGTGGCCTAAAATGATAGCTTAAGGCGTGTGCCAAAAAAGCATTGCAGAGGTTTTGTCACCTCTGGCTGGAATGTGAGATCACTTAGCGTTGGACAGGGTATGGTAATAAAGGTTATGTCAGATCTTAGAGAGTACATAGTTTTCCGGCTGAACTGAAATGAGATCAATTCAATTATTGACATACCGTTTTGACAGCTCTGTACATCAACTCGCATGCACACGTAATTGTAGTTTCGGTCCAGAGGTTCAATCGGATGAAACCTCACATACCGAGCTTGAACAGGGGCTGAGAGGTCTCTGGTCTCAACACCATTGCCATCGAAGAGAGGTCCCTCAAAAGTCTGTGGAATAACAAAAGATGATCTTTTCAGTGAATAATGAATAACATCATTTATCCTAGGTGCTACCCCTGATTTGCAAACTGGAATTAAGGTGAAATTTTCGAGCAGTTTACAAAGAAACAAAAAAGATGTAAAAGTAATGTCCCTGGGTAAGCATCCTTCCATGTTTTGTTTTCCGTTTGTTTGTTGTTGTTGTTGTTGTTTTAATTTCCCTTTTTTGTTTGTATTTTTTTTCTTATTGAACCGAAATCACCCAAGTTCTAAATCCCATACCGACTACAATGGGCCACGAAAGTTGTTTAACACAAGCAACTTACTTTGGATGTATTCTTTAGCGAAAGATCTCCGACCTACAAGTTCATTTAAGATGGCAACAAGAAAACTGTTGTACAATTTCTTTATCAGAAAAAAAGAAAGAAAAGATATCTTAAAGAGAAAAAAAATGCGGGCTTACTTTGCTTAGTCCAGCTTGTTTCCCTTGCTTAAATGGTCACAGAATAGAGTTTTGAAGGATTCAAGACGAAAGTATTTTTTTAATGCAGAGGAGAGAACACTAATCTGATAACATGACGACAATACATTTATGAATTCACAAAAAAATAAATAATTGAAAAACATGTACCTTAGGACGTTGCCCATCAAGAAGTGTTTGATAATTATTATCATCGTTGCTTATTTGTATGGAGTATTGAGACACTGATTTATTGGTGTCGGGGTACCCCTGGACAGCGAGTCGGTCGAACAGTAAGCTGAAACCTTTAAAGACAAAAATGGGTGAATGCAAAGTACCTGAAATTCCTTGAAATTACTTCAAAAAGTAAGACTTTATGTGAAGACGCACAGTTTAGAGTTGTAAATATAAATAGTCAACGTGATACATCAAAATGTCTGGGCGAAAATAATGTATCTGCGAAAATGAAGGCGGCGTACAGTACGGCAAGGGAGTATAGGAAAGGGAATCGAAAGAAACAAAACGAAATTTAAATCCAGGCGAAGTTAGATTTATAAATGAGCTGATTATTCCTAACTTTTAAATTAAATAGGGATCAGTGACGTCAAAACTGAAGAATTGATCAATACTTCTTCCAGTTCTTCCTGTTGAATTGCAAGTCACTGGCTTTGGCTTCAAAAAGTAACTAATATTTTTAGTTTGTAACATTAACATCCAAAAACCACACAACCTACCAAGATCGACCTTGAGGTACTGGTTGTTATCGACTGTTCCTGCACACCATACGTCACCTCCATTAAGCACAGGAGTACCAGGTCCACTGCTACTGGTCGAAGCAGAAAACCTCGAATTGACATTGATAAGAGACTGGCACCCAGATCCTTGCTGTCCTGCAAAACAAGAGCGATGGCACTCTTACTTCCAAGCCATTAGCGGTAGTTACAGAAAACAGATTACACGGCCATATAGATTGGTAAGATGTTTTGAGAATAAGTATGAAAGTAATCACCAGTAAACAATGAATTGAAGTCAAATATTACTATTGAGGTAAATTGTTTAGTTTTCAAAATAAATCGTGCGCAATTGATTCAACAAACTACAGACACAGACGTGCAGAAAAGCACGTTTGTAACGTCGGTGGGTAACAAAGAGTGTGTACATGTAGATAAAGTTTTCAAAAATGCATGATCAAAGTGTTGTGGAAAACCTGTCTTTTACGTTCATAACAATCAGTGGGGAAATTAAAACAAATCTAGCAGCTTTACGTAAATCACTAATGAAAATGTCATAATAACCTTAAATACTCACATTACTGTTGTTAGTGCTGCATGCAGCTTATTAGCTTTTATTTTGAACCAATTCAATTCAGTCTTAAACAATATGATCAAATTTAAGAGCCACCGTCTAAGGTAAACTAAGGAAACTTCTGATTGAAGACTGTCATCGGATGATTATTCTTCTCTAAGTGCGAAAACGAGCAAAAGTTGCCGGCGAAAGTGAGATTGTAAACTAATTCAGAGAAACGCCGGAGAAACGTTAAGTCAAACTGAACAGATGTTTGACGTGATTCCGAGTAGTAAATCTTTCTTTTCGCTTCGCTTCCTTTTCTTAGTCACAAGATATTATGGCATTTTCTCCTTAGAGCATATGCGCTGCCTTGCTCAGTTTGAAGCAATTAGCCAAAGTGTACCACTCCCTGCCTGATATTGACCCAGTCCAAGTAAGCATGGCTATCATTTAATCAAATAAGATACCAATTGAAACTGCCCTCCTGGAGAAATGGATATTTACTTAAAGAGAATCAAGAAAACACTTGAAACATTGGGGAAAGGGCAATTTAGATTTCATTTAGCAGAATAATTAAAGTGACGATTTTCCGGGTCAGTGTTCTTTGTGTGTGTGAAGTTGTTTAATTTGATATTATTACGATTTTATTTTTGGCCTGATTCAAGTCATGTCTGCCACACAAAGCTGAGGTCCTTATTTTAACTGCATGGGTCTGCAAAACGTTTACTTTAAAAGGATTTTAAAAATATATTATTATATATTAAATACCTTTCCAACAATTAAGGGTTGTCGTGCATAACTCTTAGGCATAAACTTTCCCCCTAGTAGTCAACAGGCAAAGACACATTAAGCATTACGAATCGGAGAAAAGGTGACGAATGGAAATTTGCCTTCCTTCACGATCATGTAGTGATATTTAATTGCAATGCGCTTGTTAAATATCTTGCTAGTGTATTATGATATTATTGTTCAGAAGGTGTTTAAAGAATGTTGTAAAAGTGATCTTTATCGGCGTGATGTTTTTACAGGTTGAACGAAATAAGAAAATTAAGCAGGTCCAAAACATGCTTTGGCTAGCGTACATTGCAGTGGCTATCTTAGATATGGCAAGGTGTTTCTTAATAGCGGATATTTCACCATATTCACTTTAGTATATCGCGTGGACGCTTTGAAAACCAATATCTCGGGACCAACACGAAGTTTGAGAAACACCGCTTAAAAATAAGAAGTTTACTTAATTTGAAGTTTAAATTTTTTAATTGATTTCTTAATCCAGTTTGGAAAGTAATGAATCGAATAAAGTACCGCTCCTTGCTAACTTCTGCTAACTTTCATGGTTTAAGCGGATTACCTGTTTTCCTATCAAAATGATCCGAAACGTTTTCTTGAGTTTAAATATAATATAGTGATAGCGACGTGGTTCAATAAAACGTGATTTTTCAGGAACTAAATTCCTTTACATTTGTCAATAGCTGGCAATTAATAATATATATATTTAGCCAAGCCTAAAAGCGGAGCTCCAAAAGCATTCTTTTTCTACTGGCATTTACATATAGTCTGCTTGTCATATCACCCATCTGACCTCACTCAAGCTACAGACCCAATGCTGTAGAAAATAGTATGGAAAGGTGATCTGAGCCAGTGGCACAGTATATTTGGACCCCACGTGGATTTGCACCCTCCAGTACAGATCTGCTTGTGGATCAGATTTGGACCCCCTAGTCCAGAACTGCTAGCAGATATGAATCCCCTTTTACGAATTTGGACCCCCACCCCTCCTAAAAACAAGCGTTCTATTGAGTAAGGTAATAAAAATTCGTTTCCAAACTGAGTTTGGAGATGTTAAAAAAGCAAAATAAAAATATTGAGGTAGGTTTTTTTTTAAATAATCTTTAATACCTTGTGTAAAAAAGAACCTGCAAAGCTAGTTTTCATCTATAAATTTTTAAAACAAAACATTTCTTAACATCTTAGAGCAATACCTAAGGACAGGTCTGTTTCCCCGTTCAACTGTAGGCAACTTAGTTACATACTTAGCTACTTAGGTATGGTTTAGAGCCACTAGAAATTGGTGGAGAAGCCTGGTGATTGCTCCTTGAAATCAGTATCACATCAGATATATAGTGATTCAGATCATCACTTCATAATGAATGCAATTTCAATTATCCACAGCCTCCCATGAGACAGTCAGAAATCGGAAATTGTGTATCCTCTGGATATATGTATGCCTCACAAAAATTATGAAAGAAAGATACATGGAAATCAATAAAAATA
This sequence comes from Pachyseris speciosa, assembly GCA_016490735.1. Taxonomy (NCBI): domain Eukaryota; kingdom Metazoa; phylum Cnidaria; class Anthozoa; order Scleractinia; family Pachyseridae; genus Pachyseris; species Pachyseris speciosa. Next base: position 17,017 of record JAEMWC010000459.1, on the reverse strand, counting down.
TTTAGATGCCATGAATTAAGACCAAGATATTTATTTTGATCAATTACTTCTTGACCTTACTATCACAAAAAAAAAACTGCTTGCTAACATTAAGCTCATCACTCAATGCACCTACAGTGTTTTCAAAAAGAAATCCAGCTGCTCTTCTGGCCAGTTAAGTGCAAGACCAAACAACTTGATAATAATATATTGAGCATTTGGTTGATACCACTATCAAGGTGATTCATCAAAGCAAAAGTACTGGACATCCGTTAGCCATCTTAACTTGATCTTAACATACTTCATCAAACATCAGAGATTCCATTAAACATTAATGCCAAATGTCATCCAAACATCCCACAAGATTGGTTTGACCAGCTACTAATAAAATTAATTGAAAGACTGTATGCAGGAGGAGGAAGTCCAAAGGATGTGTACATTGATGAGAAAGAGCTTACTTTAAGTTTAATTTTAAGTTTTAAGTTTAATAATACTTTGTCATGTGAATGCAACTAAGTTGATACAAAACAAAAAAGTGCATGACTGGAGAATAATTGGGAGAAACTAAATTCCCATACAAAGAATATTATCCAATATTACACATTCTAAAAACTAAGAGGTGAAATTTAAACGTGGCCCAAAGCTAACCTAATCAAATTAAATCAAATACTTATCTCGCTTACAAGTCACCCCTGATTTGAGATTGAGACTAAAAATCATGAAGTAATCCAAAGCAAACCTAATTAAATTACATACTTGTCACTCACAAGCTACATCTGATTTAAAATTGACACTAATAATGTAATAGATAGGACTTAAAACTGCTTAAAGAAGGTGCATGCATGATGTTCGATGGAACACCATTCCAGTCTGTTATGTAGCGATTAAAAAAAGAAAAGCTGAAGGCCATATATATATTTAGCCATGCCAAGCCTAGAATCGGAGCTGCACACTCTCACCGAGCAACTTCGCAAGAGTTTATTTGGGCCAGTTTAATTTGTGTCCAAAACAATTGAGCAGCAGCAGGGAAAACGAAGAGTTTTCGATACTAAACGTTTGCAAAAAAGAAAAAAAAAAAAAAGACGGACATTCTTGAGTCTAACTACTTTGAGATGAAAGCGTAAAGGGATTCAAAGCGGATCAAAAACAAAACAAAACAAAACAAAAACACTGCAAGCGAACAAAGTACGATGCCGGCGAGTGTTTGCTCGAAGAAGGAGAAGGTGGAGAAATTAAACAAGACTAGCTAGTAATTAAAATAGCTTGTAATGATAAAGCTAGGAAATCGGTATTTATTTTGACATAAATGCCCCTAGAAAAAAAAATAAAGGGTACAAACTCTTCGTTTACAGCAGTCAACAGGAATTGACCGCGGTTCAGAAACAATATAACAACAAACATAAGACTTATTACAAGGAAACAAAGCACAATATGAATAATATTTCTTCGAAGATTCTTGGAGAAGGTGCAGAAATTGGACAGGTAACAAAAGTATCTTGTATTAAGCTAGAAAATTTCCTTAGCAGATTTGACATAAATGTCCGTAGAAAAGACAAAAAAGAGGTCCGTACCTGATCGTTTAGAGCAGTCAACAGGAATCACTGAGACAGCAATCACTCGGAATGCGACAGAGCTGAATAATAGAGCCATTTCCCACAAAATCTTTCCTTGGCTTACACAAAACACTTAAGTGCTTTGATGGTTTTACTGTTACTTCCCATGTCTTCCGAAGAACCTTCTTCAATTAATGATTCTCAGTGGCAAAACATCATCCAGATAACAAAGAAAGCGCTTGCCAAACCAAACGAGCATTTCTCTCGCTGACCCGTCCACTTTAAAATTTATCAAAACCAGCCAGCCAGTCAACCCATTTCGCTGTTTTTAACATCCAAACGCTGATTCTTACCGGTTCAAACAAACGACATGTTTAAAGACGGCGAAACTTAATTGTTGTTTACAGGCTGCTTTCGACGAAGATCTCTTGAAGACTTGACGAAGTGAAGCGCGCTGGGTTCTGACTGTTTTGGCAGCATTTTGACAACTTAATGTCAGATTTTGAGAAGTGCACATGCACATGCATTTGATCGGATTTTTTATTTTTACTCGAGCTCGAGTCTCCCCCTTTAATGCTTAATTTTACGAGGACTCATTGCGATTACGTGTTGATAAGATAAGGGCAAAAGTTTCTTAACGCTACTGTGAGGAACCAAGGTCGAAAAACAGTCAGCCAAGCCGAGTACAAACACTCGTTCGCTTGCAAAGAAAACAACGTAACAAAACAAACAAACAAACAATTCAACTACTTCTTTGCGTCCAAAACGAGTACAGATGATTTTTATTTATATCCATTCGAGAGAAAAATACAAGTTTCATTCCTGAACAAAAGTAACAACGATTAAACCAAATGCTAAGCTTCTATTTATTTAATTTACCTCACTGTCCTGTGTTGTAGAGGTTTCTACCACTTGAAAATGCGTAAGCTTCAGTAAAGTAAAAACAAGCATCCGCAAAAATAACGAACGGTTTGTCCAAAGAAAGAGCTTCTTCCACAGAGTTTGAGCTACTCATTCTTCCCATTAATACCGGTGAACTGTTAAGTGACTTTTCTTGGTGAGATGCAAGATGCCGCGGTGAAATGAAAGCCCTTGAAGCGTTGAATTATACTGTTTTCAACCGCACAATCTTTGAAGCTTTTCCTGAGAAAAATCTTCCGTCCTTCCTTTCATCACTTGAAAATTCACCTTCCGGAGTATCTTTTGACAAGTTCTTGATCTTTATGCTTTTTACGCGAAAGACAAACTTCGATCGAAGAAGATGAAGTTGTTTTGCTCAAAATAAAGAAACCAACTGAATGTGAAATTACCAGCCGCAGAAAGCGCGCGAAAAATTTTAACGGCCTCGATTTGGTTTGGGTGTCCCACACTTGGCTTGAGCCTGCGATCCAATCGAGAGCAAGTACCTGGTCAGCGGTCAACTTCAAAAAAACACCTGACCTCGATGAGGTCTTAACTTGAGCCCGCGATATGGTCACGTTACACTGGTCAGCGGATACCTTGTTTTGACAGGTGTCAATTGGCTATAAGATGGATGTCCAGTATCAAAGATGTACGCTGTAAAGTAGCTGGTCAGCTGGGCCAGGTGGAGTATGGCCGCCATGTTGGATTATTATGATTATTATTAGGATATTATTAATTATTGGGCGACTCCGTCGTCGTCGTCGTCGTCGTCGTGCGTACGGGCCCACGAGCAATACCGCTAGCCATTTTTACCATGAGAAAAGCAGTTGACGGGTTTCTATAGGTATGGTGCTCCGCTTGACGGCTCTTCGGGCCGTCGGAGCTCCGCTATAAAAGGAATTGACAAATAGTGTAGGAAATGTAATCAGAACATTAAGGGAAATGGTAATTATTGCAGTTTCACCTGAGGTGCTGTTTCCGGTTACTTTTTTCTTGCAGGGGTCAGTAGTATAGTGTTTGGGGGTACGAAATCAATTGATTTCGTTTTCCCCAAACACTATACTACTCGCCTTCTGGTCTCGTATTATGGAATATATAGTTATTTAATTTGATGGAATATATAGTTATTTAATTTGATGGAATATATAGTTATTTAATTTGATGGAATATATAGTTGTTCAATCTGATGGAACCAAGGTCTGCACACTTTGAATTTATGGTTCAATCTGATGGAATCTATAGTTTATTAAAATGCGTGACATTCTCGGAAAAATCACCAAGCGTGACATTCTCGGAAAACAGGGAATGAGTCATCACCTATAGCTATTATTTCTAACGTGACGTCATGTGTTAGTTGCATAAAGAAATAATATCTCATATAATAATATAGATGAGTTGTAATTTAGTAATCCACAATGAATTGAAGAATATGGGGGAGTTGACATGTCCTTTTTGTGATCAGCTATTGGTCAAAGTTGTTAAAAGTGTGAAAGCACCTTGCTGTGATAAACAGAAAATGTTTAATGATGATGGTGAAAATGTTTGTCTAAATTGTGGTTCAGTCCACGGCTATGACTATTGTAAGGAGTACGTTGACTTTCATAATAATATGTATAAAATAAAGCGAAAATCTGTATATCACCGGAAGTACCATATTGAAAATGTGATAAATGGTATATGTCGCAAGAATAGATTTCAAATTTCTGTAAAAGATAAGGGTAAAATATTGAAAATATTCCAAGAGATAGACAAAGTGCTTCCCTTGGTGAATAAGAATCGTAAAAGAATGATTAGCACTAAATTTATGCTTAAGCAAATATTTTAATGCTTGATCTTCCATTTGATGAACTAAAAGTTACTAGATCAAAAAAGACGCTTGGATTTTATGATCAATATTGGGTTGAGATTCTATTGTTGAGATTTGATAAGATTATTCGTATTATCAAGCAGTGAATTTTTCATCATATTTCTGTAGGTACTTATCAATAATTGGACTATTGTCAGTCACATAATCATCGATATTCTTCATTGAGATTTGTATACTTGAAGCATCAAAATCACCACTTCTCAACTTGTCTTTTATTGAATTGAGTAGATGTTGATAGCTTTGATAAGCATATGTGCAATTTTGGATTTTCAAATCTAGGTTTTTATGCTTCATCCACCCTTGTATCAAAAGTGATGCTGTACTGATGGCTACCAAACTAACACCACCGGTTGCCACGCTTGCAGCAAGACCACCTGTTGCAAATATAATAGACGCTGAATTACCAGCTAAGTTCCATTTTTTGAACCGTTTAACAGCTTGTTTATGAGCCCAACACTTTCTGTGATATGTTCGGTAATAGGATTTTAATTCATTTACCTGATCTTCTGTTAATTCATCTGAAATATGATTCCAGTTGAATATATTCTTACGTTTGACTGACATATATATCATTTATATAATAATTCTATTAAAAATACAATACAGTATTCCTGACATCTGGCCGCATAATGGAGATCTTTTTCTTCGCTTTGTTGTGAGGTGCTTAGATATGGCATAACAATATCCCCGATCTAATGAATAACTGTTATAAAATCTTCCATAAGCATCATGAAGTATACCATGTGTTTGTAATGTATCAATCCAACCAAGAGTATGTTCCAAGAAATATGTCAAGCAACCACTACCTGGGCCGATAAGTCCAATATCATTATGCTCATGTAAAATGTCACTAATTGTAATTAATTTATTGAAATGCTTGTGATACAAATATTGGTAAACCATAGCTGATTTCAAAATTGAGTCATCAATATGTGGATATTGTTTTTTAGTATGTTTGAATAAATATTTCACGTATTTAATAATGTCTTTCATCATATAATAATCAATTATATAATTTAAAGATCAAAATAATCTTCAATGAAACGATACATATTTCTCAGTTCTTGGTTAGTTAGTGATTTCTGCCAAACAGCAAAAGCATAAAGTTCCATTTCACAACAATTAATTGCAGAACTATCTGTATGAACTTGACAACCAATAAACATTTCTTGTGCACTACCAGTCAATGTTGCTGAAATTGATCCTGTTCCAACTGGTGTCATTGATGAAATACCTCTGAACAGTAAAAACTTCAATATTTCCCGTCAGATTAGCCAAAGAAGAAACAGCAAGTCTTCCATTTGATGTAGAACCGAAATCAATATAACATGCTCCATTAATCCAAGGCAGATGAACACCAAATCTAACAGCACCCTTACCCCATTGAAATTGTGATTGATATTTTGTTTGTTTTGTGTTTGCAATGATTATAACAGTACAAGTATTTCCACTCCGTCCAGCAACTTTAGAAACATCAAATGAACTGTTCTCCAAGTAGTCATCACTGCCATCAAAACGTATGAAAAACTTTTTCTTGACTGAATCTCTCAGTAACAATGTTTTTTTCGAATTAGAAGTTTGTGTAAAAGTGACATTATTAACAGGATCCAGCCAACTAGAAACTCTATCATCAGCATCAGTTGTCAATACAGACAGAGATGGTATCAAAGCAATTGAAATTCCATCAAGAACAGGTATACCAGGCAGTGAATTTGAAATAACAAAAGTTGCTCTATCTAACTTCAAATCTAGTTGTTTTTTTGTTACACAATCATCATCTGATGTTCCTTCATCAACATTAGTTATTTTATTTCCTCCAATATCAAAATGCCCATCTTGTGTTAATGTAAATCCATCACCTTTGGGGCCAACAGAACCTGAAACACCTTGTGGACCCTGTGGGCCTTGTGGACCAATTAGACCTATATCACCTTTATCACCTTTATTGTCTTGATTTAGTGAATGATTGAATACACCCATATAATATTATTTTAGATTAATTCATGACCACTTCAAGTGTGAATGCTGTATCAAATTCTCTACTATTGGGATGTGAATAGTCAATTATAAGATAGCCTCTCGATAATGATTTGTTGATGTTGACCGTTGTGATGTTTCTACTCAAAGAAGATTGTCTGTGTTCATAAATAGTTGCTGGTAATGGCAAAGGCCCACCACCTTCAGCTTTTGTCTTGAAATAAAATATTCCGGGTTTTGTTCCTTGTATGATATACATTTTCTTAATATAAAAGTTATTGTTATGAATGACTAAAAAATCAGAGCCATTTATCAATACAGGCTTTAAAGCATTCTTATTATGTCCTTGTTTGGCTTTGACAGAGCAATTTAAATATTGTATTTGACCGATTATTCCATTCCCATTCAAATTTAGATCACCTCCCAATTTCGGTCTGTAAAGAGCAAATCCACCCAAATCGAAAGCTATTTCCATAGTTACACCTGTAACGCTTGAACGAAATAGATTCAAACTATTATTATGAATTCTATAGCCATTCAGATTTAAATCACCACCAATTTTAGCCTCTTTTATTAAATAGCTGTTCATATTAATATTATTCAGCATTGTCAATTCGCCATTGTCTCCACCAAACAACCAATTTTCATTTTCTCTCACATCAAAACCATTCAAATCTAAATCAGTTTGTAATTGTATTTTTTCATTTACGATTTTATAAGCCTCTGTGAAGTCGTAAACACTTGATGGAACGTCTACAGCTTCAAAATCAATACCATATGCAACACAATGAACTTTGTACTTATTTGGATAAGTTGGGTTAGCATTAATATGAATCGTACAATATAAATATTCAGGTGGTGAACTTACTGAAGGTTTTTCAATCCATAATAAATATCTCGAATGATCTTCATTTCTGTTATCAAATTTTCTCCCTGCAGTTTTATGAATTGTAATTCCACCAGTTGCACTGAATGTTACACTACTAAGACTCATTCCTTCATAATCAGGAAATAGCCATTCGAGGATAAAAGTGTATTTTCCATCATTTATTGTGTACATATTAAAACCAATTCTAGCTCTGTAAATATGATTAGCTTCTTTATTCAAGTCTACATCAATGACCTTTTTTGAAATCAAATGTGGTGAACGAGGTAAATTGACATATCCATTAACTGTCAAGCCATATTCAGTGCTAATTTCATCGATATCATTCATCAAATATTTGAAAGCATTCTTTGGATGAGAAGCAGATGAAATATGACTTTTTTCTAATTGATCTAAATTTACGGCATCGGTTTTATTTGTTCCTTCTTTTAAGTTAATGATTTTATGCCCTCCAAGTTTCATATCCGCTGCCATCGCATTTGTTCCATTCAATAATAAAGTGTTTGCTCTGATGGTTTGTGAAGCTCGATTTAAAACTCTAAAGTTCACTGCATCAGTTTCATTCACCACGTCCGCTAAATTCGTCACTTTATTTCCACCCATCGTCAAATCGCCATACATTGCAGTCGAACCGTCTCGTCGGAGAAAATATTCGTCAGTATAAAGTTTTGTCACCGCATCGTCTGCGTTGACGGGTGGAGCAAGATCAGTAATGGCATTGTTGTTCATATTTAGATTTTGTTGTGCAATCGTATCGAGTTTGGTTTGCAACCTCTGGTCCACATAACTTTTGTTTACAGCATCTTGTGGGTTTGAGGGGTTATCCTGCAGGTTGAGGATTTTGTTTAGTTTCATGTCAATATTACTGCCAAATGCAACATGGCCGTTTTCAATTTCATAAGCCGGGTCATGGAGAAAGTAAGACAAATTGGTATGATAGCCATAGGCCCCATAAACGATGATATGTGTTTTGGTGTTAGACGCAGGAGCTGTGCTGGAAAGTTCCACCTCAATCGCCGCTTGACCACCACTGGTTTTTTCTATCTGGAAAAGTTTTTTCATGTAACCATCAACGTGTGGAGTTTTGAGGAAAGCTTTTTGAAATGGCTGTCCCACCTCACGTAAGTTTATAGACCGAATGATTAATTCAATTGTTGCACTTCTTGGATCAGATGGTGAGTAAAACTCAACAACAAAAGTGTACTGACTGTTTCTCAAAGATGTCAAATCAAAACGAATTTTGGATGTAAAGTTGCCACTTCGTTTAATGAAAAAAGACAATGACGACTTGTTTATGTGGTATGGTGATCTGTTAAAATTCTCAATTTGAAGGTTTTCCACACCACTGACTGCAGAAGACTTGGATATGTCTTTTAACAGAAAAGCGAATGGGTTGCGTTGAGCTCCTGATGCTGAAAAAACAAGGTCATCAACATACTTTTTGTTGGCAGAATCTTTATCAGAGTTTGGAGATCCAACATTTGTTATTTTATTGTCACCCATGACAAGATCACCGGTCATTGCAACACTTCCATCTTTTTTAAGAAATGGTGAAATAACAATGCCAGTAATTCCAGCAATTTCAGTATCAACATACCCCTTTGTGGCTGAATCATTGTTTGCTGTTGGCGCTGCTACATTAGTCAATTTGTTACCTCCAAGATTCAAATCAGAAGTCATTGCAACACTTCCATCTTTTTTCACAAAGTTATTATTGAGATATGTTTTATCCGCTTTACCTATTACACCATCATCAACGTATTTTCTAGTTGCGCAGTCTTGTGGAAGTATAGGGCGTCCAACATTGACTATTCTATGAAAACTCATTTTTACCTCATTATTAAATACAATTCTTCCTTCTTCTATTTCAAAAGCTGGGTCGTGAATATGTGATAAAATGATATTAGAAAATCCATAAACACCATAAACTATGACATGATGTTTGGCATTATTTGATAAATATGGTGAGATCAACAATAATTCCATTGATGTCTGACCAACTCTCGTTTTTTCAAGGAAGAATATTCTCTTGAGATAACCATCAACAAGATGGGTCTTTGGGAATGCCCTTTTTATCGAATCCTTTCCTTCAATCAAATTAGACGACAAATTGTCATAATCAACTGTTGCATTGTTTGGATTACCATCAGTATAAAACTCAACAACTAAAGTGTACTTTGAAACTTCCAATTGTGACAAATCAAAACGAAGAACAGTTGTAAGACCAGCAGTAGGAATAACAAAAGACAAGGCTTTTTTATTTATTGAGTAAGGGCTTTTATTATAGACTTCTAATTGTAGATTATTCGCATTTCTAAGAATAGTTGTTTTTGATACATCTTCAAGAAGAAATTTAAATGGATTAACACGTGTTCCTTCAATTGATAAAACAGCATCATTAAAATATCCCAAGTTAGTAGAATCATAATGATTTACTGGATCACCAACATTTGTCAAACGTTTATTTTCAATATCATAATTGCCATCTTGTGTTAATCTAAATCCATCACCTGTTTCACCTTTATTACCTTTGAAACCAAATGGACCTCTATCACCTTTATCACCTTTTGGACCTCTTTCACCTCTATCACCTTTATCACCTTTGGGACCAATTGGACCAGCTGGGCCTCTTTCACCAGTACCAGTTTTTGTTTTATCTTGATCTTGTGGAGAATTGAAAACTCCCATTATATCATCTTGTTAGATTAATCTTCTTCATCACTGCTTTCATCTTCCAAGAATTCAGGTGGTATGGTTTCATAGATGACAGGTAGTCTCTTATTGTTTTTAAATACTTTTTGTGTCCTCCTGTATACTTCCATTTTGATTTTTTCAGCGATTTCAAATGGTGTTTCAACATCAGAAGGTTTGATCAATTTTTCGATTCTCTTGTTTTTGGATTCTCCTGTTTTTCAACATCTTGGAAATTATTGATTGCCATATAATATTAGATTAGATTAAACTGCACCATAAAAATTTCTCTTGATTGTCTTCATCGGCTTGTCAACATAACAGAAGGAATATGGTTTCTTGGTGGCTTCAATGTATTTCTTCTTGTCTATTCCAAGTTCTTGTGCAATCAAGTTTCTTTCTCTTGTGGATGGGAAATCATAAAGGCAGAAGTGACTGCAATTGAGTCTGATTGATTTTGGACAGCCATAGAATGATTGTGTGAGATATATGACTGAACAGTTCTTGTGTCTTCCCTGAATGAAATAGCTGACTATCTGATCTTGTTTCTTGTCAGTCACAAAATCATCAAAAACAACCAATCGCTGCAAATCTGTGTCTTTTATTTGTTCAACTGGCAATATATCTTCTTGACTGCAAACCAAGGCAGGATATCCAATGTGACTGCTTATTTCATCCATTACTTTCCGTAGATATTGATACTTGTCTTGATCTAAATTTTTTGCATAAAGATGTATCTGATCATAATAAACCAATGGTTCCATAATCAGATGCATGAACAATGTTGTCTTTCCAGATCCAGAATTACCAGCCAGCAGCATCCTGAAAGTGTCTTTTGGCATATACGGATACAACTGTCTGAATGAATTCTTTGAACCCTGAATATCATAATTAGGGATTTCCATATGTAAATAGTTTAGATTAGTCTAACACAATTGTATATGGATATAGAACGAATGAAAAGGCTTCTTAAAAGTGGAATTGAAGCTGGAAATAAAACTAGAGAAGTTCGTGATGTTATCAAGACTTATGAATACAGAAAACAGGATGCATATGATACAACATCAGAATTGCTGAAACCCTCTATTGATGTCCAGAAGAGTGTGAAAGAAAGTGTTGACAAAAAACAGGATGAAGTTATTGAACAGTTGAAAAAGAATAAAAAAGCCTTGACATCTGGTTTTGAAGATCTTATGCTATTAAACACGTTACCTGAATCAGTACCAATGAAAACAACATTACCAATTGATTACAAACCTAAAATGATGACTGAAACAGAACCAAAGTATAAGTCAAATCTTGACAAAGGTTTCTCACTTGAAGAGGTTAAGGTATTACAGGAATATGAATTGTCTCCTCCAACAACAATTTTAAAATAGGATAATGGATGGTACAATCGACATCGACAAGTATAAAAGAAATATTGGTGAAATAACTTGGGAGACAAAAAGCTCATCTATCAACAACCAAAACAAATAGGGATAAAAACAAAGATAAGATATATGAATTAACTCAAAGGATAAAACTAATGCAAAAGTACCGAAAAAGAATGGAAACTGTTAAGGAAGGTGCACAAACTGTTGGTTCAGGCATGGGAAGGAGAAGAGGTGCAATGGGTTCAAGGGATGCATTTTTGGGTGACATGCTTTCAAGACTGCAGTTGCTTGGTGGATCTATTTCAGCCGGCAACAACAGCAAAAATGTTCAAAATGAATTCACAAAAATATTGCATACATTGAACAGACTGGGAATCCTGAAAACCGGTGAGTTGAATAAAATAATGATGAAATATCTAATGTAAAAGTATATGACAGAAATTTCATTACGATTCAACAGTTAAAACAGAGACAAAATTGGTGTCAGCAAGAGTCATGATTTTGAAAAAAGATTCAATACACCTCTTAAATTAACGAATGATTTGAAATATGAAATGGCTGTGAATGTTATCAATATGACATACAGTTGGTACAATATCAGAGATATTTTTGGAATAATCAAATGAAATATAGCCACGACAAAGGTGCAAACTGGGAAACAATAACATTCGTTGACGGGATGTATTCATACGACGATATCAATAGTTACATTCATGAGTATATGAGAAAAAATAACCATGTACTGAATCCATCTGAAACAGACAAATCAAAATTCATGTATGGCATTAACATGTATTTCGTTTTGTCAACATATCGCATTTTGATTGAACTTAATGAAAACTATCGAGTGGATCTGAGAAATCTTGATTTCAGAAAACTTATCGGTTTCGATTCAAAATTAGTTTCAGCCACAGAATATGGAACAAATCTACCTGATATTACAAGAGGAGTAGATGAAATTTATATCAATTGTGATATGGTGATATATAGCATTGTTGATGGCAATAGCACAAATACAATCGCTGTTATTCCAGTCACAGATCTCGTTAGAAGTTTACCTTTCACTTACAAACCTCGTTTTCTTTCATGGAATCCTGTCTCAACACATACAATCAGCTCAATACGCTTTTATGTCACAGACTCTTCTAGAGCTCCAGTCGATTTAAATGGATAGATTGGTATATTGAGTTATTCTTGAGAGGTGTGGAATTATAAAACCTAATAGTATATGAAACGGTTTGAGTTTAAGAAATATGAACAACATGGTGAAGGTATTGTGACTGATATGATCAAAACAGCTGGAAAAAAGCAGCCACAACAATTGGTGAACATGCTGGCAAAAAAGCTGGTGACAAAATCATAGAACTTTTGAAAAAGAGAAAAAGTGGAAACAAGAGTGGAACTGAGAGTGTGAGCCAGACTGGTGGTTTAATCAAAAGAAAGAGAGGTCGACCACGTAAAATAAAATAACTTTTATCTAACACAATAATATATGTCAAACTATCGTGACTCAAAATATATCGAAAGATATGAAGATGTAGTGTTCGAACTAGAGACAGCACTTATTACTGTAGTAGCAAACGGTGATCATCAGAGGAAAACAGGTTACCGTTTCGTTGTTGATAACAGTGGAGAGACTACACCATTTGACTGGTATAATGCCCGTTTTAATGTTGATTTCATTGTAAAAAAGCTTGCAGATGGAGCCAACATTGCAGCAAATGATAGAAATGGTATCGTTAATTCAATTCACGCTCTTATTAAACACTCTTAATGTAAAAATGAATGGTATTGATGTTTATGAATGCAGAGATGCCAACCAAGCCACAAATATTAAGTCATTGCTTGAGTATTCACAGGGTTATGCTGTAAGTCAGGGAACTAATGAGTTCTTCTATCTTGACACCAAGAGGAGTGCTGATGACAGAGTTGCTCAGGTGGCTACTTACAATCCAGGATTCGCAGCTCGTAAAGCGCTATTGAATGGTGCGAATGGTAAAGTAAATGCAGAGCTTGCATTGAACAGATACGGTTTTTTCAAGAGCCTTTGGGATGAACTTTTACCAAACTCTAAATTGGAGGTAACTTGACACTTGAGAGTGATGACAATTTGATTTGGCAAGCTGCTGATGAATGTCGTGTGGTACTAACTAAATTCCAGCTAATAGTTCCTCGTATTGTTTTCAATTCTGCGGGAAAGTCCTTATACATGAGCAAGTATCTTGACAACAGAAAGTGGACTTACATGAGAGAAATGGTTGAGAGAGGCAATTCAACAAGACAACAGACTGCCAATTTCCGTATTTCCACAGGAATAAACAAACCCAGGCATGTCTTTGTATTCATCATCAATGATGCCAATGATTCGTCTCAGACAGCCAATAAATTTCTCTATAACACATTTGCAGTTGCAAATAACCAAACTTTGACTGATTGTTATCTTGAAGTTGGCAATGGAAATGATTATCCAGAGGTTCATTATAAACCATCAACAGAACCAACAAGAGTATTTAGAGATGTTTTGAAATATGTTCAAGCTGTAAATGATTTCAGTGAAAGTACCCTTCTCACAAGAGGAAACTTTGGTACAATATTCCCTTCATTTACTTTGATCTGACGAAACAGAAACAGGATATCAAAGATGGAATGACAAAACTGACTTTCAAATACACTTTGAGTGCTGCAACAAATGCTGATTACAGTGTGTATGCATTGGTTCTCTATGAGCAGGATATTGAGATGAGAAAGACTGATGGAAAATTAATTCTTGAGATCTATGTAAATGGAATAATTAATTAAAAATAAAATTAAATAATTAAATTAAATGATTGTTTGTATTAAATACAATTTAGTATAAACATATATTATATGACTACTTATCATCCACATGGTGTGAGACTATCAAAAGGTCAGAAACAAAAGCTAGCAAAGCTTATGCAACAAATTCACCTGTAACAATAAGGTTGACGCATAGTGAATTGTCTGGAAATGATCAACTAATGTTGACTAAGAGACAAATCAACAAACTGATTAAATCAAGTAGATCAGGAAAAGGTTCAGACATCAAAATATCAAAATCACAAATCAGAAAAGCTGTTGTAGAAGGAGGCTCTCTTTGGTCCAGTCTTTTTTCACTTTGGAACAAGACTATTGCCTTATGCAGGTAAAGCAGTAGCTAAAGCGGCTCCAGCATTGGCTACAGGTGCTCTTTCTTCATTAGCAAGTCTCGGTGTTGATAAACTATTTGGGAAGAACAAAAAGGAGGATTTCTTATTCCTAATGCCAATTTATCCCAAATTATTGAATGTAGGAAATTTATTGAATACGAGACAGATGGCAGATATTATCAAAAAATGCAGTATGGTGGAGACGTTGTTATAAACCAACAAAAGCGCAGACTGGAAAGGTATTGGAACAATACTCGCCAGTATTGGAATTCCTTTGGCTATAGAAGCAATCAGAAAATTAACTGGAAAAGGTTTGCATGTTGAAAGCAGCCGTCAAGACGGTCATTACCAGTTCATGTTCCAGATTCCATTGCAACAAAAAAATAAAAGTGGTGGGAAACATGCTATGATTCCATGGCAATCCCCTCCTGTTTTTGGTACACGGGATAACCCAATAGGCATGGGAATGAAAAAAAAAAAGAAAAACCAAAGAAAAAGGACTTCTACTGGGCAAAAACAGTCCATTCAATTCAATCCCCATACTAGGAACCATTTTGTAAATAAACCCTTATCCAACTTTGATTTAATCAATTGGGTTAAACAACTTGGAATAAAACATTTCAGAGGAGTATTTTCAAGAGACAATCTGCCAAACTGATGAGAAACAATGAATGTGATAGTCAATCTCCGACAGTCCAGATTGGACCTGGCACTCACTGGGTATGTTATCGAATGGTGATAGATTACTGTGAATACTTTCGACTCATTTGGTTTAATGATGCCAACAGAAGTACAGAAATACATGGCTACAAGTGGGAAACAACTTGAATACTCTGGTGATGAGATAAAAGAAAGGGATTCAGTATTGTGTGGATATTGGTGTTTGTACTATCTTCTCGAGAGACAAAAAGGCAGATCGATTCTGACACAATACATAATGCCTGAATTTTGATCCAACAGACACAAGAGTCAATCACAGATTCATCATAGTTACTTCAAAATATCTAACTAAATTATATGGAAACAATTATTGTGCAAGTTGTTGAACACCTGTTGTGTTCGTAATGACAAGATAATGATAGTCTTAAAGAACCATTCGGCGAAGATGTTATAATAATATGTGAAGTGAAACAAGTTTTTAAAAGAATATCTAATATGTATAATGGTAAAATCATATTGTGTGAAACAGAAGAAAGTCACTGAATGTGTACCAGGAAGTGAAAGATATCAAAAGACAAAAATGGTCGAACTGTGATGAAATGTACTTGTGCTGAATGTGGAATCACAAAGACTAAATTTGTCAGAAATCGGGGAAACTGAATTAGCCCGTCTGAAGGGGCGGCATACTAGATTCGGCTGCAGATATGGCACTAACAGGATTCTTGGAACATGGAGTCCCTTATTTAGCAAAGAAGGTGTTGAAATGGGAGATATTATGCTCAGAAGCAATGAGAAATCCAAAGCTGCAAAAGAAATTAATTGACAAAGGACTTTCCCTCACAAAGCCTGCAATCACAAAGGTTGGGACAGAAGCTTTAAACAACTCTCAACAAAAGTGAGACCAAATATTCGTTATAAAAACAGATATCAAGGGATTGGATTATGGCGGTGGTATTGACATTCATAAGGTTATTGGCAAGCTTCCTAAACCAAAAAGTGGATGGACACCCGGAAAGTATAAATACATGGGACCTTATAATCCCTCGATAAACAGTTAGAGTATGATAAAAATACAGGTGAGGTTTACAAAATGGAATGTCCTAACTTACAATAAGGTGGATGAAATAGCAGCTTATCATGATATTTGTTATGATATGGGAAAAAATAAAGGTGATTGTGATAGAACAATGGTCGAGTCACTAGATCAAATACCATATGGTGAGATGCCAAAATGGGGTCAAACAGCCAGATTCTTAATTGACAAAAAACAGAACTTGGTCTTCGGCATTTCAAAAAACGGAAAAAGCCGTCGAGTGAAGAAAACTGGCAAGAAAAACTAGCTGATGAATTACATGCACCCATAAAACGAAATTTCACTCGGCGGCGTGTGATTGTAAATAAAATTGATGAAATATGGGCAAGTGATCTAGTTGAAATGCAACAGTTCAGTAAATGGAATAAAGGTTATCGATATCTTCTTATGGTTATTGATGTCTTCAGCAAATATGGTTGGATTGTCCCATTGAAGGATAAGAAAGGTGAATCTGTCACTGAAGCATTCAAAACAATATTCAAGGAAGGCAGAAAACCACAGTATTTATGGGTCGACAAGGGAAAAGAGTTTTACAACAAACACTTGAAGGACTTGCTAGAGAAACATAGTGTACAGATGTACTCAACTGAGAATGAAGAGAAGTCATCAGTAGTTGAAAGATGGAATAGGACAATGAAGTCCAAAATGTGGAAGCAGTTCACTGTTCAAGGTAATACACAGTATTTAGACATGTTACCAAAATTAGTGAAACAGTATAATAATACCAAACATTCAAGCACAAAGATGACACCCGTTGAAGCATTGATAAGAGGAATGAAGGAACTGTTTACTTCAATTTGTATGGTGATATTGAAAACATTAAAACAGAAACCGAAATTCAAAATAGGTGAACAAGGTCCGAATA
>JAEMWC010000458.1:592500-681066 GCA_016490735.1 Pachyseris speciosa | reverse complement strand
ATAATCTAATTGTTTTAGTAAAAATCATACCAAACGAGTCTTGTTTCGGTAAAAAAATACCAATTTAATGTTCATTTGTTGCATAACAACATCCCGTCCACGTGATGAGTACGCCTGTATCACGCGCGCCGAATCTTTTTATTGACAGCTTGCTTTGACAACCCATTCAGTAAAACGAGAACAGCGCCGTGATCGAATAGATGCAAAGCGAAAGTTTAAATGAGTTCATGAAAAATATCTCGATCATCACCCAAAGTACACCAGACGGGCTGAAATTGTCCATCAATTAATGTCAGGGAAACTCTTTAAGGTCCTTTAACGGTAATTGTTTAATGTTCTCTTTTTGCTGGAAAGATGCCCGGCGTTGTATGATTCAATCGTTGATCTGATTTTATGTTAGCGTACCGCTTTATGTGTCTTGCTTCCACATTGTGTCAGACAAAACAGTCACTGCAGTAGCTCTTACACAGTGATTTGTAAGATGGGGCTCAATACCAGCTTTTGGCTCATCTTCTTCATCATACTCCCGAGCATGGACTGGCCGATTGGGGCATTACAAAACCACACGTCGTCTTTACGAGGATCAAATTTGGCTGAAATGGCTCTCGGACGCTGGAAGAGACAGCCTAATTCTGGGTGTAAATGCCTTAAATAATTATCCACAGTTTGGACAGGGCAGCGAGGGAACCTTTCACCTCAAACATTTTACCATCCGACTCATCTGCGTTGTCATGGAGCCCACCTTGATGGTTTTTCGTGGACAGCACTGCACGGAGCTCGTAGTATCGTCTTCCCTCCGGAGTTTGTCGAAGACACAGCATTTGTTTCTCAAGATTTCTTTGACTTTCTCTGCCACGTTTGCCGAAGTACAGTGTCACGTAAAACCATGCCGTTCGTAGAAGCTGCGTAGGATTTGTTGTTGTTGCCTCGCCAAGCTGCTGAGATTCATACAATTTCTCGAGTTGCTCGCTTGTTATGGGAGCCTTGTGGACTACTGGACTTACTTGACCTCGTTTCACCATGTCTTTACAAACTGCATTTAGCGTTTCATTGGCCTTGTTGAACTCAGGGTCGCCAACTATGGACCACGGTTTGTTGCGAGGATTTTGGCGGAGATAGCGGTCAATGGCCGCTTGATAGCTTTCAGTGACGAAATCTTAAAACGACTGCCATCTTTTTGGCGAATGGACACGTAAAACATTGGCAGACAATTATTTAACTCTGTTTTTGACTGCTCTTCGATTGCACAGGTAAATTTGTTTGGGTTTCAAACCATTCTGAAACGAAAAAGCCATTGAAGTTTAATGAGGAAATCAGGAAAATGTTTCTTGTTTCTGATTTATCGCATTGAAACTGACAAGTAAATATCATTAATTTGTATCATTTCTAAGCTTCTTACCGTTAAAAATTTTCATTCCATACTTAGTTGCCTGCCTAGTCTTCTCAGGAACTGAATTTTTCAGTAAAAGTTCTAAATCATCCTGCGAAACTTCGCAAAAGCGCGAAGACGTCGCCATTTTTGAAGAACACCTTCAACCACTGCACTCTAATGGCTGATAGTGTGCAGTAGCTAAGCCAATCAGATTACGGCATTTGCATTAGTATACTAGTAGATTTTTACTAAAAGGGTTTAGTGTCCTCTTGTGTGACACTTTGTTGATCGAGTGATTGTGGTAACTTGGGGTTTGGTTGATTATAAAGCTTTGCTTCCCGTTGTGGACTGGCTTCACTCACTGGCAAGATGAACAAAAAATAAACGAGGTAGGCTGCATTAAGTTTAGCCTTTGCATATTACAGGTTAGTGACGAATGAGGAAAGATTTAAAGTAGGTTTAACTAGTACCCTAGCTGTCCATCAGAATACTCTTTGCACAGCTGTACACAAACTTTTAGTACTCAGTCTTGTGTTTTTTCTTTAGAAGGTTAAAGTTGTTGTGTTTCCACTTTGAATTAAGCTCATATTAAATTATGCTTTGGAATGTCACCAGTTGTTCATACATGTACCTTTCAATTCCAAGGGTACACAAGCCAAATACCTTACGTGTATTAATTTTTTTTGTGGTTTGGAAAATAATTATTCAAACAAGCAGAAAGGGGAACACTGGTGAAATTAACCATGCCTCCCTCATTTCTGAAAACCATTCGTGAAATCAATTCTGCTGAAGCACTTATAGATACACTATGTAGTACGTGAATTCACGGATAAACTGAAAATAGTAAGTCTTAATTATTCTAGTGAAAACCATTCGTGAAATCAACTGCTGAAGCCCTTATAGATAAGTAGTATGTGAATTCACCCATCTGAAAATAATAATTATTCTGGTACCTCAGTGAAAGTGTCTGAGTTGTGGTTTTACAGTAGATCATTACCTGGTTAATGATTATTTCTTACTGGGGGTGCAAAACCAGCGACACAAATAAGCATAATAGTTATGCGTATGGCTGACTCATCAGTGGCACTGCTATTACCTGAGTGTATAATTGACTGTATAGATAGAGTCGTACAAGTAAACCATTAAGAATATTTGTTATTCTACCAACTCAAACGTTTGCAATGGGAAACTGAAATTGACTTTGATATGCCTTGAAAATTTGCGGAAGTATTCTTGAGTATTTCTTGAGTATGGTGAGTCCTTTAGTAGGAGGCACCTGCTTACTGCATGCCTTTTTGTTCACCTTTGAAAATGTATCCTTGTAAATGGAGAGCAAACAGTCATACAGTTTACAAAAAGAAACTTCATGTATGCTTAGTGTATAAGATAAACAAAGTACAGATCGCAATCAAGCAGAGTTTTACATGGTGATGAAATTAGTGATTTAGTAAAAATATACTCTCAATTTTTTAATGAATTTTAAACCAATGAAATATTCGATAAAGCTGCAAGCTTTTAATTTCTCCCTGTTGAATTATAGAATACAGTGCAAAAGTGTTGGAAACAGTAATTTTGTACTAGTCTTAATTCAAGCTATATCCTACATGTAGTACTCCATCATGACCAAGTTACAGACAAGTTACATCGTGCAGTTTTTAACAATTAGCAAAAAGCTGATTTTCCCTATATTACCTACTACGGGGATGAAAAACTGTGGAACATTTTGGAGGAAACAACACATTATTACCAAAGTGGAACTTTCATTTATCTCTGAGGGAGTTTTATTAGAATCTGGTACCCAGGTAGCAACACTCACAGATAAATTATTCTAAGATTGCAAAGAGGACCGTTCTGTTTAATTCACCATTCAGAGTCTTACCATTGTACTTAAAAAATTAAATTCCAGTTGCCCTTTGGTAATATCTTTTTTTCTTTAGTTTCTTCTTAGTGATCAGCTGTGACTACAACATGTAATTATAAAAAGCAACTTTGGATCTTGAGGCAATGGCCCTTCACAAAATTGATTTTCTTGGACTACTGTATATCTGCAGTCATGTTTAGAGCAAACATATATAAATTTCATGTCCACTACTAACTAGGTCAGCCATTACTCAAGACATTCCATTCAGTCCATTGGACTCTATACACATAGGTTTAGTATTTTACTTGGTCAGCAGTTTGATTTTTATGAAAGTTTCACAAGATACTTTGGGCTAATGTCTTCATGTTTGTTATCATAAAGATGTACATTTAATACTGGTCATGCCTGTATCATACAATAGCTATAACTCTTTATTGTGTGCATAAACATATCTTGTATCCAGTGATAGTATTTGTACAGCAAGGAATGTTCCAATATCAAGGAGCAATTCTCTGAGAAAAATTCATTCATCATCAGGCTGATGTTTGAAGCATGTAAGACTACATTTAACAACAATTATTGGTTCATGCTTTAGTTTGCATACAGTATATCAAGTTATCGTACACATAGAATGTTTGGAGAGCATGAGGGAAGCACAAGACTTTGGCGAGAGCAACTCTACCTCTATGAGTGCTCTCCAAACTTTCCAAGTGCCATTTGTTACTCAATAATTGATGCACATCCAAACATGAACCACTGTCATTTATAACTTACATTGCCTAAAAACTGTATGGCAAAACCTGGGCAATTTAAACAGCAACCTGTCATTTTGCGTTTAACTCTGTACTGTTTTTCTACTTATCTAAGGATAACATTGATAACAACAATTTTTTGGGTTCTTTCAAAGTGTTTTCCTTCCCAAATTCTCAGAAATGCAAGGTCCCCGGCACCAGTTGTACTGACCTCTGGCATTAATTGCTGTTCTTGTTTCCATCTGCAGGAGCTAAAACTCTAATGTCACACTGCAGTAAACATAGGTCAATCATCTTCATAGCCTGCATAACAGGCGCTTATTTAGCCAAACGCCGAGCAGGAGAGATGGAAGCACGAGACGCGAGCGCAGAATGCGAGACGACAGGAAGAGGAAAATAAGCGCCTGTTGCCAATGTATTGTTCAATTTGCTGTTCCAACCGATTGTCTGGTGATCGGAAAACACTGATTGGTCAATTCATACCATGTGATACTGATGTGAGAAAAGATGTACACCACACATAACAAACATGGTGCATGGTGCATGGTGTACTGTGAGTTTTCGACAAAGCTATCAAGCTTGCGCTTGATTTCTTCCCGTCGAAAATCTCAAGAAGGAAAAGAAAAGATGTATTGTGGCATTGGTAGAGGAGAGATGTGTTGGCTTGGTTGCCTACTGGGTTTGATAAAAGTTTAATTTACCAGTTTTACTCAAAAATTTTCTAGCTAGTGAAGTGCAAGACAGGTCATGCCATTTGCTCATTGGCAATAACTATAGAGCAAGTCCAAGAGTTGAAAGAAATGTCATGCACCTTACAACCACCATGCTGAAGGATCACTGTTTCTTTAAGTTAACTAGGCCGACGACTTCACTCTCAATGAAAGACAGGAGGCAACACCAAGCGCTATTTTGTTGTACTCCACAGCGGTTTATGATCGATCACCTTGGCTGATATCCTATCCACAGCATTCTTTATGGCACCTTGTAAAGCGGAGTAAAAGAAAAGCAGAGTAAACTCAGCAATCAGTGCTGTTGTTTAGCAAATTCTTTGAATTATCAAACTTTCCACACTCCATTGAAATTTTTACCCTTAAATTAAAACACCTCATGTACAAGCAGTTCTGTTTCCATCAAATTCATTATCATAAACAATACAGTCTTGTAATTGCTTTCTGCCGCTCGTAGAAGTAGGCTTATTCTGTCTGCCGGCAATGCTCGCAAAAATCTGCTCTAAATTCTCCTTGGACAACTAAATGCTCAAGAAATCTACTGATAAGTTTCCTGCAAATGATTGAATGCTTTTTCATTGGTCAATTCAAAACTATTGTAACTGTCAGTTGAATTTTGTGGTTGTTTCGGGGGGCGGAAAGGCATGAACAATAGACTGGCGACAGGCACTTATTTTTCTCTTCCCCTTTAATTGTCTTGCGTTCCATCTCTCCCGCTTGGCGCTGGACTAAATAAGCGCCTGTTATGCAGGCTATTATCTTCATTGACCAGTGTGCTTAAATTTAATCCAAGACATTCTTTTTCCATTTTGTTGGCTATGTTTTTTTTTATCACACAAGGCTGCCTGAACAAGGAAAAAAATTATCTGGCAAAGTTTTGCTCATGTTTTTATCTGAACTTGCTGAAACATTATGGTTACATTTAAGAAGAAAATGTAGGTCTCCATATTTCTCAAAGTAATAATTTGGTATGGCCTTCCAGGCATCACCCAAATTACTTTAGTAGTCTACCAACCGAAGCAAGCTGTGGAGATTTTACCAAGTTTATAAAATTGACAGGAACATGCAGTCCATCCGAAATTGCAACACATGAAGGTTTGAAATTCAGACGGGGGACCTAAAGACCCCCTCCCCACCCCCGTCCCCAACAGGGCCTCAAGTATGAGCATAGAGTCATCGTTTAAGCCTCAGTCTTGAGAGTTAAGGAGATGAATACATGACTGTACCTCTACAGTTTGGTTCTTGTCTGATTTTTAAAGCCAGTCGCTCCACTGCTAGGATAAACAGGGAAACTGGGCTTAGGCAGGGCACTCCTGATGTATGCCTCTCAAAACTTCAAAATAATTATTTGTCATAAAGTCGGCGTTCATAATTTCTGTTTTGCCAGCATTATAGAGAACGGAAAACCAATTTCTTAATAACCAAGTTCTGGTTATTCAATTAAATAACTTAAGAGTCTTACATTCTGACCGATATATCTATTCTTGACAAAACCAATTTGGTCGGAATGTATTAATTTTGGGAGAAAGAAATTGGAGTTGAGACAAGTGAAAAGTGAAACAAGAATATTTATACATGTATATACATTACGATTAATATTAATTGTTTCGAATGACTTTACAAGGGTTTTTTCCCAGCTGGTGTGTACATGTACATTACCCAGAGAAAGTAGCAATTTACACTGTAGACAACTCAAGCTCCTACAACTTGTGGAAGTCTTTGTAATATGATGCGCTTCGTTCCGATGTTTAGAACATCATGCAACTTTCAATCTGCATGACTTGTCGGCAGCATTTGTAACACAATGAGTCATTGTCTTTCAAAACAATGTCACACAAAGAAAATTTACTGCAGTGAATGACAATAGATAAAACGCGTTTTTCTAATGCGCTTTTTGAACCGCGTTAACGCAAAAAACATGCACATGTTTTGCGTTTGGGTTGGCCTCTTATCTCTGAGCGGTACTGTACATGTAAGTCTTGGTGGGTAGAGACAATCCTCTGGAAGAAGACAGAGGTGAGAAGCAATTTCACACCAAGTGAGTCGCCGAAAGGTTTCGATCGACGTGAAGTTGTGTCCCTAGCCATTCTGTGAGTAGATTCCGGGACCTGGGATGGCAATTTTGGCGAGTTTTGACTTGTAAATAATGTAGTCGGTGCAATAGTTTGCCAGCAGGACCGGGTTGGTCGACGCGGTTCTAAAAAATATCTGACATGGAAATTGGCGGACTAACACGCGGCAGTTATCCAAGAATATCCCAGAATTCCTTTGGATTACAAAGCGAACATGTCCGACCAGTAATAGCAACTGAAATCAAATAGCGTTACCCAGGTCGGGGCTAAGGAAGTGAGCGGGCAAATTGGAACAGATTGCAAGAAGTTGAGTCGAAGTTTACTGCCAATGTGGACTTTTGGCTTGAAGAGGGTTTTTAGTCTTCAAAACCTCAAAACGAAGTTATTTTTGGTGTTGTTGTTCTAGAGCGTTTTTTGGTTTAAACAGCCATATTCAGGGAAAATCGGGACTTTCAGTAGGTTTACGGGGTGATTAAGTCTCAGAAACTCAGTATTTGGCAATAATAATCGCTCATTTCAAACATAGTCAGGGATTTGGAAAAGTTACAGATTTTCAAAGCACCGGTCTTCAGTGACCGAAAATTGCAGAGGCCGTCGTCAATGAGTTAAGTTTACCTTTTAAAGGGAACCTCCACTCTTTTACAAAAAATTTACGCTAAATTGTTGAAAATAATTTCTAACTTCCAAATTTTGTATTGAAACGTGGATATAACAGTTAAGTGTGCAAAAAAATCGATAGCATTATCGCCTATTTTCACTTTCAAATTTGCCAGGCGCAGCCATTTTGGATTTGATTACGTGTAATGGTTGCAGCTATTGTCAGGAAGCAAATGAGGCAGAAAGTCATTTCTGTTAAACAATAGGGCAACCATTACACTTCATCAACTCCAAAATGGCCGCGCACGGGAAATTTAAAAGCGAAAATTGGCGATGATGATATCCAGTTTTTGTACAATTAAAAGTTATATCCACATTTTAAAACAATTTATCTTCTGAAAGTCTATTAGCTGAAAGTCTATTAGCCGAAGCTAAGAAAGTATTACTACACCTCATTTGCACTTGAAAGAAAAATTCAAATTAAAATACTTTCAACACACATTGTGAAATTCACAAAACTAGTTTCGCTGTAACAACAGCCTCAACAGTTAATCTTACAATGTACCGTTGGTCGCGTGTAACAAAAGGGAGTTTAAGGAAGTGGGCATTTCTCATATTTGGGCAGTGGTTGTGCAAAAATTTTCAAATAAATCGTCTCTATAAGAGTAA
This sequence comes from Pachyseris speciosa, assembly GCA_016490735.1. Taxonomy (NCBI): domain Eukaryota; kingdom Metazoa; phylum Cnidaria; class Anthozoa; order Scleractinia; family Pachyseridae; genus Pachyseris; species Pachyseris speciosa. The sequence continues at coordinate 673,015 of JAEMWC010000458.1, read as the reverse complement.
AGACACTTAGTAATACAAATCTGGTGGCGCCAAGAAGACAAAGAAGAGAAAACGTCTCACTTCCGGTTGACGTACGTCGCTCAACAACTCCCTAAAGTTTCAAACGAAACACTCCGCGCGCGCACCGTACTTAAAATTCAAATTTCAAACGCGTGTTCCATGTACAGAGTCACCAAATTTCTCCGTATGAGCTACACTGACACCACAGCGGGTGGGGATGCGGAAATAGTTCCACTCGCTTTTCGTGTTCATTAGTCGGTGGTCCTCGACTTTACCAAAAAAGCAAAATTTGAAATCTAGTAATTATTGCCTACAATTTAGCATCAATATGTTGTAAGAGTGGAGTTTCCCTTTAAGTTTAATTGAAGGGCTGGGGGCATAAACTGCCTATGTAGAATTTTAGGTGTTTTTTTTTTTGCATACGTTATTTCTCGAAAACGAAAAAGAAATCGGTGAAAATAATACGGCACAATGTTTCTGAATCAAAATGCAGTTCACATGCAAAAATTTGGACAAATCCAAGCAAACTAAAACAACGGCCGCAAATTCCACATAGGCAGTTAATGCCCCCAGCCCTTCATGAAGTTAAGCTCATTTGCATGCGTACCATATTAATATTCATAGAAATTACGTGAATTATGTGAACATTTGTGAAGAGTAAAACTAAAACTGGACGTTAAATGATTGACGGGTAGAAAGGATTGTTTGATAGTGTGACGTAGACTATAAATTTCGCGGTTAAAACATTGATTTAGCTCATCGGATACGAAACTTACGTGAGTGCTGGAGCTGTGGATCGCTACTTATTAACTGCATTATCGGTTTGCGTTCCCGCCTGGTGATCGAAAGACGTCATTAAAAGTCTGCAGATCCGCAAGTTTTTAACGCTTCTGAAAGAATCCAGTTAGCGTTTTCTCTGTGCTTACCAAATCACGATGAGATATAAGTTTAAGTTGACTGTCGGGTTTTGGAGTACAGAGTAGAAGCCAGGCGGAAAAAGTCTGTAAACAACTCTCGTCTCAAAAAGCAGCGCGTCGTTGCTAGTCTTGGTCCATTTGTCAAAGTTGCCGTGTTGAAAGCTTGGAAAGCGAGAGTGGTTTTTGGACTTATGGCGAAAAGTGTATGTTTCAAGAGTCTTGTTGTTCGCGCTTGGAGCAGACAATGATCCCAGAATTCATTGCGGTCAAAGAGGGCGCCGTCTGAAGTCAAAAATTCTCGCGGGGGGCGGTGGGTTGGGGCAGTTTATTACTTGTTTTCAGTAAAAACTCTACCTTTTAATATGACTTTAAAAACTGTCTAGCTGCTGCACCGAGGTTTCCATTGTTCATTAATTTTGAAGAGCGCATTATTTGAAACCACTCATGACATGAAATCCCAGCTTGCTTTTACTGTTAGCCGTGAAATAGTTGGTCGAAACCAATCCTAAGACTTCGGAAACGCTACCGAGAATTCATTCGTCTGCAAGTCTGCCCGTTTTCGATGAGTATCATGAACACAATCCATGGAAAAGTTGCATTGGCGCGCACGGCAAACATTCAAAGCAATATTAAGCGGTACTCATCGCGATTCGTCTGTGTGAATCAGATGTAAGTAAACAACGGATGATAACGTGAACGATCGCCGCAGTTATGAACACAACTTAAGCAGTAGTGAAACCAAAAAACAAAACAAAACAAAACAAAACGAAAAAAAAAAAAGCTTGTACGGGATTCGAACCCACAACCTCTGCGAAACCGGTGAATTGCTGTAACATCTGCGCTTGTTGGTTCGAAACATATCCGTGACTGATGAACAAGTGAGAATGAATATTTGGTAAACACGCTGCCGAATTTTAACACATAAATCACCTTTGCGTTGATCGCCTCGGCTTTTTGCCTCTATGGAGGCTAATAAACTACAGCAAAAAGTACTATCACGCGAGATAAACATTTGTGCGCGACTACAGTCATTGTGATGAGACAATCCATCACGCGTGATGAAGGGATTGAATTTAATGCAATTTTTTTTACGTTTTGGAGCCAAGTTAATTTCAGAAATTAAAAGAGTTAAGTATTTCTGTCAAATTCTTTCACTGTCGTCATTTACGCTAACTTTTTTAAGATTTTCATTCCATTGTTTTCCACTTGACGATGAAAATGAATCCATCAAAAACGTTTCAACTGCCGAAACCACGCGCAAGTTTTAATTTACTACGCAACACAACGTTCTGAGTAAACGAAACACGACGGAAAACAGCGTACTCTTAGGACTCTTAATTTTTGCCCTAGAACATCTGATTAACTCAAATTTATGGTGTAGGTCACCAAAAGGAGTTGTCTTGCCAAAAAGTTTCTTCAAGTTAAAACAGCCGTCTTTAATATTTTGTGATTTTTCAGCCATCGGCAAGCTTTTTGCGCACTGATTTAGAATCAACCGAGGTTTTTGTACGCTGGATTTAAGATGTACGCTGTATTTAAGACAAAGAACCGACTTTTAGCGCTGTGTTATATCGGCCAAAGCCTTTCCGAAAGAACTTAGAGTCAACCAAGGCAACTAGGCGCTGTTTTCGACTCGGACGAACCCTTCAGTTAAGCTGATTCGGACTCAAACAACCGCGCTTTAATGCTAGCGTTGACGTTAACATTAACACTAACCCTAACCATGTTCCTAACCCTATCCCTAGCCCTAGCCGACGCTCTAACCCTAATGTTAAGTCCAACCTAAACCCAACAATAACCCCGAATCTCTTCGGAGTGAGTGTTGTTTTCAGGTCGGACAAAATCTTTGCGCGCTGACCAGAGGTTAACCAAGGCTACTGTGTGCTGTTTTTTTTTTAAGTCAACCACGAATTGTGCACTGTTTTCGTGCCAAGCAAGCTAGTCGAGTGTTATGATTTAGCAAAAACGACACATTGCGCATTACGTCTAACTGAATAGAAACGTTCTGTGTTCTCTTAAATCGGTTACGAGCATTTGGCGCTTAGTCTTTCACTCAAAGAACACCCTTGGGCATTGTTAATGAGCATACTCCACCATATGAAGGGCTGGGGGCATAAACTGCCTATTTAGAGTTTTAGGGGTTTTTTTTGCATACGTTATTTCTCGAAAACGAAAAAGAAATCGGTGAAAAAAAATACGGGACAATGTTTTTGAATCAAAATGCAGTTCACATGCAAAAATTTGGACAAATTTAAGCGAACTAAAAAAACGGCTGAAAATTCTACATAGGCAGTTTATGCCCCAGCCCTTCAAATATTGAGAGGTTTAAGTAGATTGTATAGAATAGTCTATAATGTTCTAGTCATTTAATGATTACTGTAGTATCTTTAGGCTCTATATTTAACAATGATATCACTAGAACAATGCTACTATTTAAAAGTGAAAACAGGATACCTGATTGTAGCAGCATCATTCTACTGTTGTAGCTTAATTGAAGCTACATTGTCTACTCAGTACCTTATTAAACCAATGAGACTAGCTGGCACTTACAGTGTAAATGATACTTCTGAACTTGTCAGTGGAAGTTCATTCAATGATACTTTTGAACTTGTAAGAATTTATTGCATTGTTGCAGGTAGTTTTATTGACATGTCTAGCTTACCAACCGTTTGCAAGGCATACAACTTTACATAAGCCATGTCACAACTATGTCATTAAGCATGATGATTCCACATGTGCACACTACAGTGTATACATGTATGTTTTTGTTTTAAACTTTGTGGGTTTGAAGATAACTTTTACAGTTCACCTGAATATTTATCAGATCATGACTGGTTAAATACATGTAGTTAGACTAATTTTCCCTAATACATGTATTTATGACAGGCATCTTGTCCATACTCAGTTGAGTTGAAATGGAAATTTGTTAGGCTGGCCGGAACCTTCAAAGTTGATCATCAACTGTACTGTACACTGAAATAACACTAAACAGACTTTGATTGAGATGAAAATGTAATGTAGAACTTTTAAAGAACATGCTACATGTGTATTACCTGTATGTGCATGTATTAACAGTTAGCATAATTATTGCTGGGAGCAGGGAATTGCAACAGTGGTGAGAGCACTCGCCTTCCACCAAAGTGGCCGGGGTTAGAATCCTGCATGGATGGTGCCATAAGTGGGCTGAGTTTGGGTTGGTTGTACACCCTGCTCAATGATTTTTCTCCAAGTACATACAGCTTATTTGGACTGGCTGTAGGCTCCGTGCTCCAAGAGCCTTGCGTCTATAATTATGCTTTCAGTTCAACTTTGTTTTGTTTTGATTTTTTTTGTACTTGCAAGACAATTAGCTGGACAGTTTAATTGTTGTTGTGTTGTTGCTGTTGATGTTGTTGTTGTTATTTTTATTTATTATTATTATACTATTATTATTATTTTATTGAATTTTAAATGTCGGCTTGGCTGTAATTGCTGTTGACTACTATTCTTGTTCCAAGTAACTGATGTAGTGTCTCCATCCATAGAGATCAACAGTAGTCTTAGATTCAACAGTTAATTGTGAACTCACATGGACTCAGTGATAACATTTTGTGTTGAAAAATTGTGAACATTAAATATTTTCATTAATGTGGATGGAATTACTAGTTACCAAGGACAAAAAACCACAATCATCTTTCATTCAACATTTTCATCAAAATTCTATTTTAAAGACTGCTAAACTGGTGCTACTAAATTGTATATTTTGGAAAAAAAAGAATGAGATCGAGCGCCTCTATCCGACATTTCACATTTTTACAGTGTATATAGAGTGGTTAATACAAGTACCATGACTTGAATTTTGGCCAATGAGATAAGTAGCTCAAACACATCTAGAAAATCAATAACAAAGCTACAAGGATGACAACTGAGTTGAGGGTTGACTTGAAGTTTATTTATCACCCATTTTGTTTTTATTTCCTCTGGAAAAAATAAAATATATTTATAATTTTCAATATTTTTGCTTGTAGCAGTTACCCTTTCAAAGAATGAGAATGTTCAAAACACTTTTTCTTTGTATGTTCCTTTGTGTGAGAGTTTGAATCAGTTTTTTGTTCACAAAGCTTTCACTTGATAAAACTATTTTACCAGTGATATTGATGCCAGGCCAAAGTATTTCTCACTTTACCATCTCACTAATCTTCACTCTCATTGTTTCTCTGATCTTCAAAAGGGTTTCTTTCATCCTGTTTTGGTTGAACCTGTTCATATTTAGTCTGAACATCATCAGCTTAATATACATACGTTACAAATCTGTTGAATGTAACTATACAGAATTATAGCTTAAAAAGTGAAGGTACCCTCTTACTCATCTTGTCCGCAATTGTTATCTGTGTTGCTTAACTTGCATGACTTGAAGGGAAGACACTTAGGGCACCAGTCCCCAACGGCTTACTATACCACTGTCCAACAATAAGAAAACTCAAAGTGCAAATTGGATACTGATAAGATAGTTCCTAAATACATGTAGTCAGGCCCTGACAACAGTATAAAGGGCCAAAATTTAGTTCTATATTATTTTCTCAATAGAATTAAGGAAGGACACCTAATTTATCCATGAATAAAAATCATTTAACCCAGTTTTATGAAAGTAACGTTTTGCTTTCTCTGGTTTAGTGAAATGACACTGTGCATTGTGTTTTAAGAGTTGCAAATTTTGTTTGCAATTTTCATATATAAAAACATAACTTGACTAGTGGGTTCCCTCAGTTGAGCATGTTACCACTTTGATGATTTTTGTCAGTAAATGTACGGTGTATGAGCTGACGTTGGCTGACCTTCAATTTTCACGGTACAAATTGGGCATACTGGGCAATTAAGTAATCATACACCTCCCTATTACAACTGATGCAAAGACAAATAAATCCCTGGCAGGACCAGTGAATTAATTAAACTCATGTTTCTTTCTGACCAACGTGTTGAAGGTCCTTTGTGAGACTTCTCTTGAACTTTGTGGTCTAAACATGATGAATACATTTTGCTCACATTGGTTGGTCATTGTTGCTCCAATACATTACTTGCATGCTGTACAGAATTCTGCTGGTCAGGATACATTAATTCACAGAAAAAAATACATGTGTAAAACTGAGCCACTACAAGAGCAACTGGAATTCAAAACGAAAGCTGGGGCTATACAGTTTACAGTGATAAATACGCTTCAATCTGTAAAAATTTCATCATTTTTTAATAGAAAAATAATATGCTTCCATAAACTATGCATCTAGACATCTAATGTATTATAAGGAACTTTCCTGAACATTTGAAAATTCCTATAATTTTAGTCTGACACAGTACATGCGCCTGTAAATAGCATATTGACTTTCTCAGTCTTTTTGGTGAATTTTTCATTTTGATCCAAGCAAAAAGACCAAGATTTTAGCAGGCTGACCGTAGATGAAGTCAGAATAATTTAAACAGGAACATTATTTACCCAAATCCTTCACTGCTAGCATACATTTTAAGTTGAGTTTTCAAGAGATGCCTACTTGCTGGTTTTTAAATTGAAAAATAGTAAAACAACAGTAATAGCGATTCAAATAAAACATGTATTAAGTGATACAGTTAGCCTGCATACAGGCTCTTCATTCGGGCAACACAGAGGGGATTTTTGCCTCAATTAATGGCACACTGTCAAAAGGTACAGGATTGGGGCGAGCAAGGAAAGGAAGAGGAAACGGAATCCATCGATTTAACAAGAGCAAAAACTTGAAACACAAGGCTTTTTCCAAAGGCTGTAAGGCAGCACGGCCATCACATCCTTTTCACTGAGAAGGTCTTGATCTTTCTTTCTTGAAAAAAACTAAGATAGCTTCACTCAGAAAAGCATGGGCTCAATGAAATCGGTTCAGTTTCACTTCGTGACAAGTCCGCACCGCAGGCTGTTGGATGAGCCAACCAATATTTACGTTCAGAATCTGAACGTAAATACTCAAATCATACAGAGACCACTGCAGGCTCTTCTTTCCCTCGCTCGCCTCAATCCCTTAGCATTTGACCGAGCGCCAACCACTCTGAGCTGCCCAAATGAACAGCCTGTGTGCAGGCTATGATGCAGGGATTCTGCTTTATCAGTCAATAAAGTAGATGTAGATGTAGATGTGCACCAGTTTGTGCTTGTTTTGAATGTGTAACCAGACATCACTATTGCACTGTTCTACGACCTTCGGGAGAAACATAAATTGCTATCAGGCATCGCTGTTACTTACCTGCAGGATAATTGTGATGCTCAATAATGCATACCACCAGGGATTCAGATTGAATTTCTTTTCCATGGCTAGTCGCGACAGTCATGTCCAATACTGTCGACATGATACGAGTTGAAAAATACGTTTTATAACTCGTACGAGTGGACAACTTGTGTCGACTCGACAGACAGAGTTGTTGAGTGGAAAATGCATCTCATTAGTTCACCCAAAGGTCCGCCTCGAACAGTTGTCGAGTTGTACGAATCGTACGAGTGGACAAAATTATTGTCGACTCCACAAAATAACTTGTCGAGTAGGAAAAATGCAGATTAGCATGCATCTCATCAGTTCACCCAAGGGTCCGCTTCGAACAGTTGTCGAGTTGTACGAGTCGTACGAGTGGACAAAGTTATTGTCGACTCGACAAAATAACTTGTCGAGTGGAAAAATGCATCTCATTAGCAGAAAGATTAACATGGCGGAAAATCGAAACAAGCACGCTACACATATGTATGCCTAGTTCTCTAAGCCGCGAGCAGAAAGAAGCGACAATCGTGAGTTACTGGTTTAAACCACAAGCGGAAAGCGCAACTTGCAGAAACAAGCGCGCTACACATGTGTATGCTTCGTTCTTTAACCCTTGAGAGAAACAAGCGCGCGTTATCATGCGTATTCCTCGTTCTTAAGCCACGAGCCGAATCAAGCGCGCGATACTACAGTTTCGCTTCGTTCTTTGAACCACAAGCAGTAAGGCGCAACCGGCAGAAACAAGCGAGTTACACATGAGTATGCCTCGTTCTTTAACCCATGAGTAGAAACAAGCGCGCGTTACTCATGCGTATTCCTCGTTCTTAAAGCCACGAGCCGAAACAAGCGCGCGATACTACAGTTTCGCTTCGTTCTTTGAACCACAAGCGGTAAGGCGCAACCGGCAGAAACAAGCGCGGTACACATGTGTATGCCTCGTTCTTTAAGCCAGGAACAGAAACAAGCGTGCGTTACTCAAGTATATGCCTCGTTCTTTAAGCTGCGGGTCGAAACAAGCTCCTCTTATACGTATACACCTCGTTCTTTATACCGAGCAGGAAAACGCAACCGGCAGAAACATGGGCGCTACACATGAGTATACGTCGTTCTTTAACCAACGAGCAGAGATAAGCGCGCGTTACTCGTGTAAACAAGCGCGCTAGCCATATGATGCCTCGTTCTCTAAGCCCAGGCAGAAAGAAGCGACGAAGCGTGCGTCACTAGTTTACACCTCATTCTTTAAACCACAAAGGGAAAATCGCAACCAGCATAAACAAGCGCGCTACACATGTGTGTGCCTCGTTCTTTAAGCCACGAGCAGAAACAAGCGCACGTTACTCATGTATATACCGCGTTCTTTACGCCTCAAGTGGAAATGTGCAACCAGCAGAAACAAGCGAGCTACACATGAGTATGCCTCGTTCTTAAAGCCACGATACTACAGCGAAAAGATGCATTTGTCCACTCGACAACCCCGTCTGTCGACTCGACAATCGCCTTGTCCACTCAAACGAGTCGTACGACTCGACAACCCTATCGCAGTGACCCTTGGCATGTAAAACCCGCACCAAAAATTCTAAGTCTCCCTAATGAGATGCATTTGTCCACTCGACAGCCCCGGCTGTCGACTCGACAATCGCTTTCTCCACTCGAACGAGTCGTACGGCTCGAGAACTCTATCGCAGTGACCCTTGCCATGTCTAACTCGCACCAAAATTCTAAGTCCCCCTAATCACATGCATTTGTCTACTCGACAACCCCGTCTGTCGAGTCGATACAACTTGTCCACTCGCACGAGTTGAAAAACGTATTTTACGACTCGTATCATGTCGACAGTATTGGACAAGCCTCCAGTCGCGAGGCCTTCCAATGGGTGGTCTGGTGTCGCTTTGTCGCTCGATTACGAATCTGTCGCTTGTTTCGTTAGGGAAAAATGTCGCTGTCGCAAAGAAAAACAAAGAGGAATGGACAGTGAATTGTCGCTGTCGCTGTCTCTTAAAGAACACAGCCACTAAGTGTCAGAATAACTATCTGGCATCCTATAACTCTGCTTAACGTTGACTATACTACAGAATTCTCTCAAACACAGCTATTGCCAAACGAACAGAAATATTTCTACTAAAATTAATAGTCATTCTGACCAAACGGGTTTTGTCAAGAATAGATTATATCGGTCAGAATATAAGACTCTTATAACTAAGTGATCTAATGGAATAAACAGAGCCTAAAAATATCTCAGAAATCTTTCTATTCGTGGACTTTGAAAAAGCTAAATTGACTCTATAGAGAGAAGCTATAACAAAAACTTTAGAACTTTTCAACTTTGGACCTTCTATAAGAAATTGGCTTTCCGTTCTCTTTAATAATGGCAAAACAGCAGTTATGAACGCCGGCTTTATGACAAAAATTATTTTGAAGGTTTGAGAGTCATATGTCAGGGGTGCCCGTAAGCCCTTCCCTGTTTATCCTAACGGTGGAGCGACTAGCTGGCTTTACAAATCAGACAAGAACCAAACTGTAGAGGTACATGTATTCATCTCCCTAACTCTTTAGATTAAAGGGTATAAATATCTCATTTGCTGATGACACTATGCTCTTAACTAGTGACACAAATTCCCTTAAATGTTTGCTGCAAATCTCGCCACCAGGAAGACTCGCCACCAGAGAACTCGCCATCAGTAAGTAATCAAGGTTGGTAGTGGGGCGAGCGTTCATGATGCTCATAAAAGGGGACGACTTTTTACGGTTTATAGTGGTTTTAGGTCCGATTCAGACGGCTTTGATTAAGACGGCGAACTTTTCATGAGCTGAACTTAAAGCATAATTTATGAGTATGCTTTCTTGTAAGCAGCTCTGAACTAAGTTCAGAATTAAGGTCGATGTCAGGCCTTTGTGTGATAGATAATGCTACTCGTTAAACTTTAAAAAAAGAACGCACTTTGACACGATTATTACTCATATAACGCTTCTAATAAAAATAAATTATGTCAATTTCTCGACTTTATTTATTAAATGGTTGATGACTTAAATTTTTACTTGCGTGACCTGCCCACCTCACGTACCTTCACGCGGAATAAATAAACTCGAAATGAAAGTGTTGAATATTTCTTAGATTATGGTTGATTATGGATAGATCAGCAAATTTGTTTCCAATCAATCACTGGTGGCGAGATGACCCTTGGTGGCGAGTTTACTGGTGGCGAGTTTTCCAGCCAAGTTCAGCGGTTGTCCATAATAGAAAAGGAGAAACATTAAATGGGGAAATGGATACTATAGTTTATCAGGAATAATTCCTTTAAGAGTGAGTGACATTTGTTTCAAAGCCCTGGGAGATTCAAATTTTGTTTTAAACTTTTGATCATAACGCAGGTAAGTTTGGGTGGGCAAAAAAACGGGGGAGTGGGGGGCTCCCTTGCTACGGCCTTGCAGACTGATTCAAATTCAGTCGTAATTCAATGAATTGGGTACCATTGACATGCACTTTGAACTGATCCTACTGTATTCGCACATATAACAAAGAGTAGCGATGGTAAATCCGTGATCTTGCGACACAGTTTCAGTTTCAGTACAGATTAGTTTATTCTTTCTTGCACTATTTACAAACATTTCTACATTAAAGTGCATTACATGGTTTAGAGATAAGTTAGCAAACTAAATTACACAAGTGATGAAAAGCAAATGTGCGCAGTGATCCAAAGTGGCTGAGGCTTTCGAGTTGGTCTCGGTGAGTCCACAGTTTTTTCTCTGCGAATTAGACGCAATCGCTTAAGAAGTCAAGACACCGAGACGGCCTCGCGCAGAATTTCGATACAAGTTGCGAAATCCGTGAAATTTGCCAAAATGTTTACGAGACATTAATGAACTTTCCCTTGTTTCCTCTTAAAATAAGGACAACGACAACTTTGTGTGGCTGAAAATGGGGAAGTGGGTGACAAAGTGCTCAATTAATGATTTAGCCCCATGAACCCCTGGAGTGTGAAGAAAAACAAAACCTACAGCCCAAGGAGATGCACACAGTGGATAAAGAGGAGGGAGAGGGCCTTCTCTCAGGGCCACTGTGAGCATACCTGGGTAGAGAGGAGGGAGTAATGGGCCTCCTCTCTGATTGGAGGGAGTGGGCCTCCACTAACCTAACTCCAGGGGGTAGAGACGAGGGAGTTGGACTTCCGGAAATCGAGTCTATGGGGGCAGGAGTGTGACGAGAGGAGCACTTCATCCCCATTTCCGTGTTTATTTGGCCAGCTTAAACATTACTTACATAGAACGGAACTCTATAAACGAAACTAATAATTCAAAAATCAAAAAATAAATATCCAGTACTACACTGGAGCTGATGAACCAGTAAATGTTGATTGGAATAGTAACCCATATAAAGAATCATGCATAGTAGTCTATATAAGAAATCATTTATAGTAATGTACATGTATATAAAGAGTGATAGATGAAGAACTTAAATCTAGTATTTCTTAGTTTGATCAAAAACCAGTGACATAACTTAACCAGCCTCCAGTTCGGAACCAGAATGATAAATATTATTAATAGCATTATTATTATTATTATTATTATTATTATTTCCCTTTTTTTCTTTTTTTCGTATCTCATTGGTACCAAAAGTATTGTTCCTATGTAGAATTTGTTCATTGAAGCAATTATAAGTCCTAATGTATAATGTTCGCAAACAAAAGTAAGTAAAGTCAAGTGTACACAACGCAACCTTAAAGAAATACGCAGTTTCTCTTAGATTACTACACTACTGCTGCATCCAGCGAATACCTTACTTATTAGAATCAACGCAGATATCTCGCTTAACCTCTTAGGTTGCTGCACAGAATCCAAATGCAAGACCCAACATAAGTGTACTATTGGGTTCTTGATAACACTATCTCAGATGTTGGAGGGTTCCACTTAGCAAATTGTATTGTTATTAGCAAATAAAAAGAATAAGAATAACGATAATTAAAATAAAATGAGTGAGCAAAAGCTTGGATTCTCACGTGAGGTCAATATGAGGTCAGTGATGGGTGTTTCAGCAAAGCTCCAAGCTCACAATAGAACAAGAGTTGTTAATTAACTGAAATTTATTTCATTTGTTCAATAACTTGTGATCTTATTTCTGGAGACACCTTTCAACGCACCTGATACCTGAATGTTGCTAAGGCTAAATATTAAGCCTCGTTTATATAAGTTTGTGTCCAGTCACGGTCAGTGAGTGAAGCTAGTTCAGGATGGGAAGGAAAGCTTTTCAGGGTTCTTGAAAGCGCCTTTAACCAACCTCGAGTCCACAAGCATGCATGAACACAAGCAGAAACGAACGAAAGAACGATCGAATTGGAATAGCTTGAACTAAATAATCGCAACTTTAGGCGAAACTGATCCATCCATCCATCCATCCATCCATCCGTTTTTAATATTGTATAAATTAAACATTGATTCTATTTTAGCTGTAAATAATGTATTTTACCTTTGCCTTCTTACCTAGATGCACGGCTTTTGTGAAGAACAAGAATTGTAAATTTTTGAACAAAACTACCATCCATGTATCCATGCTTTGGCTTTGATATAGGAAAAGTATGACAGAATTGTCTTCTAAGTTAGTAGAAAAAAAACCGTGATCTTTCCAAGGCTTATAACTGTTCAGCTTGCGGAATCCCCTCTGAAGCTCTGATATCGGTATACCAAGATTTAGCGGATAATAAATAATCCAGGAAAATTGTCTCGGGACTTTTTGCCCAATGCGCACACAGAATACACCTTTGTCTAAATATGGTCATATGCAATTACCCATAATAAGTTTCTTCATATTTGTACCCCCCCCCTCCTCCCACTGGAGAATGTTGATAGCGAATGAAACTATTGTACATCGTCAAATGCTTCAGTTGATCAACATTACGTTTTTATTTTTAGGAGGGTTAGGGAAAAGTTGTGTTAGTGACCAGATCTATTCTTTAGCGTGATTGTTTTTTGTGTCCCAAGCAGTCTGGCTCATGATGATTGACCGAATTCGGTGTTAAAACATATATTTAAAATTTGATCATTTCTGGGCACTTTACTGGGTTGCTTCTATCTTGATCCTGAAGATGGCTTAGTGCGGAAAACGTTCGGTTTTTTTTTTTACTTTTTAAGATCTTTTAGTCAAAAAGAAACATTCCTTAAGTTTCCGGCGCTTTTTTGTAGAACAAGTGAGAGGCGTGAAATCGTTTGAGACTATTTTAGGGCCTGAACAAATTACTCTGTCGGTGAGTTTCCAGTCTTAAGTTTCGCTTTGAAGTACAAATCTGTGTCAGTCTAAGAAGTGGCTTTTTTCCTTACTGTTTATTCTAGGATTTAGAACCAAATAAAGGCACCCTATTTAAGTGGTGGGATATTAGAGACAAAATACCAGTTTTCCGCATAAACTTTCGTGTCCTTTTCTTTCTCTCGCTTTGGTCACCAGAGAGGCTTTAAAAAAATGATTTGAGGCAGCGTCACCGATTGTGTTATTACTTTAAATTCAGTAGACAACAACCATTGTTTACTTGACCACGTTTCTCGCCAACATTTCCCACTACCGGTATCGCGAGGTTACGGGTTCATTTTCTATTGAATAAGATCACTTTAAATTGTGATTAGTTGTTGTATTGACTTGTCGATTGGGTGTAAAATTTTGTTTTACTAACCTCAGGGTGACAAAAGCAGGTAATCATGAAATACAAAGTTCGGTCTGACAAGAAAAGCAGAACTAGGTTACATTTCCTGTCAACCTAAATGCTGTTCAGTTGTTAGCCGGTGCCCTGTTAGTGTACATCATGAAGCAATAGCTATCTTTCGTGATACTATATTTCAGGTCGCGTAGAATTAAATAAAACGGCAATAGCAATACACATAAAAGAGCAACAATCCTATGAGATTCAGGGTTATCATCCTCTGCCAACTAAGGATTGATATACCACGTATCATATACTATATGCCTTGTTTAGTAAACTAACGGGAACCAGAAGTGCGATTGACAACCATTGTCTTTAGCTAACACACAGGCAGTCATTTAAAAGAGACTGTGAAATTGCTAATGATTTACTAAGCCAATAATTTATCACCGTGCCGTCAAACAGAGAAAGTGAAAGCTGATTTATTATTTTTTCGTTTGTAGGAAGTTGACTGCCAACCAGCTGAGGGAACTGCCCAAAGGTGTTTTTGATAACAATACAGGGCTGACATACCTGTAAGTGCATCTCCTGATCACGCCTCCAAAGCGATAAGGACTGTATGAGACTGAACTTGAGGAAATGCATGAAGGCGGCATTGGACATTTCGGGACATTTGACAAATTTGTTTAGCAACAAGTATTTAGCCTCTGTCATGAAAACTTCCAATTGGTTCCGGCAGTATTAACTAATTTCGAGTCGCACGATTTATAAAGTCGTTTATTGAATGGTATGAGTTGTCATTCCATGAATTTTAGATGCTAGTATTGACGACTTATTGGTAATGAATTATAGCAATTTTTTTGACAAGTCATTAGTTTTTGTTCATAATCTTCAAATACCGTATTTCCTCGAGTAAGAGCCCACGCTCTAATAAGCACCCTCCCCCGAATAAGCGCCCTACCCCCTCGGCCAAAATGATCAGGGAGCTTTAGCAGCGACCACGGCGACGGCAACGAAAACGTTGTTTCAAAATCTAACTTTTCCTTTTTCTAACTCAATTTGTTTAACTTGGAAAATGCTGCACAACTCATCAGGGACTATATTACATGTACTACGAACGGCGTTAAAATAAGGAAAAAGAATGAAAAAAATTACCGTTATGCGCTCACGTTCAAGAAAAAAACCTAAACTTTGGTCATTTCCCGTTGCTGTTTTACGGCAAAGAAAATGTAAAACGCACGTGCGCAGCGATTGTTTTAGCTAATTAAACCCATTGTTTTGTGGCGTTCTCGTTGCCGTTGCCGTCCTCATTAGGGAGCTTTAGCAACGACGACGGCGACGGCAGCGAAAGTCTAACTTCTCGTTTTTGTAACGCTTTCGCTATTATTCCAATTTGTTTAACTTGGAAAATACTGGCGAACTATTCAGGGACTAATTTTTTATGAACGACGTCAAAGTAAGGAAAAAGAAAGAAAACTTTCCAGTCACGCGCTCACGTTCCCGAAAAAACATAAATTTAGTCATTTCACGTTGTTGTTTTGCAATGGACGGCAAAGAAATGTACCCAAATGTAAAACGCACGTGCAGAGCGATTGTTTTTGCTAATTAAACCCGTTGTTTTGTGGCGTTCTCGTTGCCGTTGCCGTCCTCATTGCTAAAGCTCCCTAATAAGTAAGCGCTTCTCTCGAATAAGCGCCTCCTCCCCTCCCCGTTCCTTTCTTGAATGGTAGGGATATACAAGGAAAACCTGTTCCTATTTTCACTATTTTCAACTACACCGGCATCAGTACATGTAGAAAAAACAGTTTATTGTCCGTTAAGTCGCTTCCAGTTATTTCCACATCAATGTGCTTTTAGAATTCTTTGATGTGCATGATTCAAAATAAAGTTTCAGTTCGTTGAAAGAAAAAGGTAATAAGCGCCCCCTTAGAATACCCCCCCCCCGCCCTCCAACTTTTATAGCCGAAATTTTAAATAAGTGCCCGTAAGCTTATTCGAGGAAATACGGTAAATCAGCAGCTGCATCCGATGTTTCCGTACATAAGCTGATATGGGACCCTTTTCCCATACGGGATACTTATGTTGTCGCTTTTTGGTATTTTCTACTTCTCTCCGAATTCGTGAAGAGCAAGTCAAGTTTGGTTCCTTCGTTGTTAAGTTTGCCGATATTGTTCATATAGATTCGTCACATACCGGGAAAAAAAAACAAAAACAATCAAACAAACAAACAAAAATGTGGCGGGACATTTTGGTTTTGTGTGTCACTCTTCCTTCCATTTCTCTGTTGTGCTAAGGAATCTTACTGGAAATAATTTGTAATCCCATTCACATCAGTACTCGGCGAATATCTACCGAGTTTGCCTTCATGAGCCAAAAGTGGATGTTCACATTTGAGCAGTCTGAGTGTAGCCGATTAAGGCATTTTTTTTTCTCAAGTAATGAGCCAAAGGACAGCCTGTAATAAAATTAATTCCAAAACATATGTTGAACTGTAATAAATACTTTGAAAGGCTTAGCATGATTAGTCACTCTTGATAGAGAAAGTCAACATGGTGGGAAATTGCTACCAACTAGCAATGGAAGTAGTACTGCGCATCAAATCTCAGGCTCAAACCACAGGGCATTTAAATCCAGAAACTCGCCAAAATGTGAAAAACATTCTGCAGACATTCAGTTTTGGAATACCCTCGGGCGAAGCCTAAAATGACACGTCTAACAAAATCCCCAATTTGTATGGAGGGGGGTAGGGGTTGGGAGTTCCACTGTTTGTTCTTTGACCTTCATCAACAACAACTATTTAACAATTATCCTGCGAAATCGCGTGGAATATCGTCTGATACTTAGTCGACGAGGCCGTAGGAAAAGTGGGCTAAAATCAGGCGATATTCCGCAAGATTGAGCAGCATAATTGTTTTATTATTCACCACATTAATGACAAAGCACAATTAACAATTCTCTACATGTTTATTACAAAAAAGCTGAAAAATCTGCCAGTTTCTCCGCGACGCAGAAAATTACGTATATTGCATATATTTGTTGAGTGCGCGCTACGAATATTGAGGGCGCTATGACCATATTTGGACATTGTCATAATGTGTTGAATAATAATTGACAATTATTCACCGAAGTGGAGGTGAATAGTGGTGGATATTTGCCGAGCCGCTTAAGGTAAGTATCCACCACTTTCACCGACACTGAGGTGAATAATTGTTTTATATTAGTATATACCACACAGGCTGAATAACTAGCGGACCAAAACATTACTTTATGTGACAATATACCGACAAGCGATCGGAAATTTTAAAATCTCGCACGCACACTGGGAAATCACGATATTTTGCGAAAACTGAGTTCAATAATATTTTTATCATTCGATCACCGAGCTTGGTTTTCGTACTTATTTTCGGGAAGCGTGGAACGACTTGCGATTTTTCACTGAATCTGAAGAGCTTGGACGCGTGGACACAACTACGCATGAGAAGAATATTATTTGCAGCAAAATCACAGTAGGACGATACTGAGCACGAGCAGCCATTATTTGTAGGCAGTTATTTGTACGTCACGTAGTAAGCTCTGTGCCAATGAAAAGGAAGGAAAAAAGTATCGAATGATAATTAATATTAGCATATACTAAAACAGTGGATAGCGTTGAAGGCCCGCTCTGATTGGCTTGTCAAACTCAGAATATCCTTTGCTATTTACCTCCGAGCAACTCGCGAGTTTTGTGCTCCCTCGTGTGAATTTCGAAAAAATGGCGTCCCGGTTTGCATCCGTGACAAGCGAAGAAATTATCCAAATTAACGACGAAACAGTCCCTGAAAACACAAAGAAAGCGACTAAATTTTGTTTCGCCATGTTTAAAGGTAATGGTTTATGTTTTTAACCCGGAGTTTATCGATAAAAACCAGTGAGAAGGGTTTTGTTTACAAATATAAATTAATCTTGCGTAACCTCACTTCTTCATTTGAAAACCAAAGTTGAATGATCTTTTTTACAGAATGGTTTCAAATACAGAGAGAGTTTGCAACTCCATTTGAAGAGAGTTTACAACTCCATTTGAAGAAATGTCGCCACCAAAACTAAACAAATGTCATCAGAAATTTGATCTGTCAGCGAGAAAACGGGCGGCTCATTGTTTCAGTCCTTTGCGCGCGGAAAATATTGCAATCGTTGCTGGAATATATGAATTAAAATCATTTTTTGTGGTGTATATTATCTCACTGTTTAAGCATATACGCGGATCGGTAAATGTCATCCACTAGCTACCTCCACTTCGGTGAATAGTTGTTAAATATTCATTGATTGAGCCTATGAAGAGTACTTGTTTTAGTATAACTTTCAAAGATACCAAACATCAATAAAAGAAAAAGTGAAAAACAACACACAGGTGAGGTAAAATAGATGATTAAATGAAGACAAAGTTCAAAGTTGTGTCTACTCCAAAATAAAGTAAACAGAAAACTGATACAGAACCGACGCTGTGAGTTATGTACCTCGTTTTAGTTGCGTAATTCTTGCCTGCCGCAAAATATAAATTTTTGGTCGAAGTGAGGCAACTCCCGTTATTTCTATTAATTAGTGGTTTCTGAAACTTTTCTTGACAAGGTTTAGTTGTAAGTGTCTCGCAAACTATTTCTGTCTACTATTTTCTTTCCAAACATCTCGAGTCTCGAGTTACCATTTGACAGAAACAGAATGGATAAAGACTTAAAATATTGTAAACGTGCAATGAAATCCTCAATTCACCACTGGCCGCGGTGGACATAATGATAACATCAAACGTTAAGGGGGACTAACTTAACTACAAAATGAGCTAACATTGTTGCTATGGAAAGTTCCCAACGCTCATATCTTAGAAACCCTAACTTGCACAGGCAAGCTGTCTAGCTATGTTTTTACAATCAAAAAGGTTTACAAGATTTTCGAGTCACAACCATATTTGGTAAGTCACGTGACCAGAACAGAAAAAGGCCTAAAACTTGAGTGGCGTACACTTCTGGATATCGAAAATGGTGCCAATGGTTAACAATCGCCAAGGTGCAAAACTCTACGTATCGATTTTTGGAAATTCGCATTTTTGTGAGATTTATGACGTCATAAGCACGCAAATTCATACCATTTTGTCATTATCATTGCAGTTATGTACGTTAACAACAATTGCTTACGTAGGCTTGTAAAGAAGGCTGTAATATCTCCGATTGGCAAAAAAAATCAGAACTTCACATAATTTTCTCCAAGTTTTAGGGATTGGCGCGATTGGCGCCTGGGGCAAGTTACGCATGCGCAATAGCAATTTATTAATTTTACATGTTCACCTCTTCGCACGTTTCACCAACACAGCGGCAAAACACCGAAAAACTGTGTTTTACAAATACAGTCCGCAAAAAACCCTTGGCAACAACGCTTAGTCTGTAGTTAAGTTAGTCCCCCTTAATGCTCCCAACCCATGATATCGAACAAAAGAGCAAGATATGTGCGAAAAAAGGGGTAGGGGATGAAGCAGTCGAGTTTGGCCCACCCTTAAGGCAGTATTCAAGGAAGGTCAATGCACAGCAATAAACATCTGTAAAGACGATCTTGTATTATGCAAAAGAATTATATTTTTCTTTGCTCGTTTAAGTACATAACAGAACTGAAAGATCACTGCTTAACTGCAAGACTTCCATACTGAGCATGTTTGCAAAGGCACAGATGAAACTGAGAATGTTTCTTGTCTTTTCCCTTGAGTTTTGATGGAACATTATGTAGGGGAACTTGAGTACTTCTGCGTTCTCACTTGAATACTATTGTGTTCGGACTTCCCCAATGTTTTCGTAATTAGCGACAGCGTTGCGGGTAAACGCGCATTTTATGTAAACCCATTTGTTTCCGCTGCATTAAAAAGGCTTTCGGAAAGTCAACGTCGCCAAATTCATGGGGTATTTACATGATACCGGGGCCACTTTCGCCCCAGCGCGAGTTCACTCCGGTTCCTCCTAGCTCTATCTCTGTATTCGGTTACATGATACCGTCGCCAGATTTTGCGCCGGAACGAAACTTCTCGCTCCGGTGCAGGAACCGGAGTGAACTCGCGCCGGTGCGACTTGACATTTTTCAGTGGTATCATGTAAACGAATACAGAGCTGCGAGAGGGATCCGGAGTGAACTCCCGCCGGGGCAAAAGTCGCCCCGGTATGAACCTCACCCCGGTATGAACTTCACCCCGGTATGAAACTCGCGTCGGTGCGAGTTTTCTCATGTATTAGTCCAGCTGCTGAGAACAAACAAACTTTATAGCATTAGATTCGGCTCATGAGAAGTTCGACGTTTAAACCGGGCCTTAGCACGCGCGCTGCTCTCTGCCCCCAAAGAGTCCTCACGGCGATTGATTGGAGACTTTTCCAAGCTTCCCCATATTTATTCCTAGTTATGTTTCTCCTTGCCTGCCGCGCTCGCTCAGTTAGCTCTTATTCTACTGTGAAGGACGATCGAGTCACTAATGACAATAGTTTTAGCTACCCGGAGTTTCCCATCTTGACACCGGTTCGTTAAACAGCCCGGCATCGGCGGAAATTTTGAAATTATAAGGCCCCCGTTGAACGGTCAAACATTTTCGTGCAACATTGTGTTGGAACAATGTGTTTGAACTTCAAAAGGGTTTTCCAACATTTCGCGTGACGTTGGTTTGTCGGTTTGATCGGTTAGCCACGTCTGCCAACAGGGCTGGTGTGAGAAGGAAAAAGCAACAAATTCAAACAGATAACGTTGTAATTTCAGCGACCATTTTTCAAACTCACTTGTCACTTTTTTGGTCAAACATTGCTTGTCCATTTTACTCATAGACATCTGACATTGTGTTTAGGGAACATGATGTTGGACGAAATTGTTTGATCGTTCAGCCGGCGCTTAAGACTGTATTTCGTGCATTTGAAGGTGGTCTGATCCGAAATCAGGAAGCCAAAATCAAACATTAAAACATTCATATTTCTCAAATTTTTCTATATTGCCAAATGGAGTTTTTGCAATTGAAATCGAGTGTCGGCAGTTATTTCAAGGGAACGGCAATCATACAGCACGCAAATAGAGACAGAAAACGGATACCTTTATTAATTAAAATCGTAATTACCTTTCCGCTAGCATGCTTCACATAAAAATGGGCTGTTCAAAACAGGTCAAAAATTACTTATATATCACTCGGTTTGCTGCTGATCCGGTAATGGCGTGTCAAGCTCAAGCCTTCCTGGCTGCTTGCTTGTTTCGTCTTTTAAGAGTTAGTAACAATTTCTTACAGTTGTTGACCTCCTAAGAATGGTAAGATCCCTTTCATCGGCGTTGATCTCTTAAAGAACGAAATGAAAATCGAGTGTCGGCAGTTATTTCAAGGGAACGGCAATCATACAGCACGCAAATAGAGACAGAAAACGGATACCTTTATTAATTAAAATCGTAATTACCTTTCCGCTAGCATGCTTCACATAAAATGGGCTGTTCAAAACAGGTCAAAAATTACTTATATATCACTCGGTTTGCTGCTGATCCGGTAATGGCGTGTCAAGCTCAAGCCTTCCTGGCTGCTTGCTTGTTTCGTCTTTTAGGAGTCGGTAACAATTTATTACAGTTGTTGACCTCCTAAGAATGGTAAGATCCCTTTCATCGGCGTTGATCTCTTAAAGAACGGAATAAAACTTTAGACTCAAGTCTACAGAAAGGCAGCAAACACTGGTTTACTCTTGCATTTTAAGAGTCATACTGATAAACGTTACAAGGACTCTGTTAAAGACAATGTTACGTCGCGCTTATGTGTCGTCTTCTACAGCAGAGGCCTTAATGCAGAATGTGACAAATTCTGCTTTATTTTAAGTGGTCTCGATTGCCCTAGGGGCCTTATTGAATCTATCACTTCTAATTTTTCTCTTCGAGACAGTCCAGGTCCATCAGCGAACGTCAGTAACGGAAAGAGATACCACCATAGTCGACCGCCGACCGGTTAGCTCAGTGGTAGAGCATCGGACTACCGTGCGGGAGGTCGCGGGTTCACATCCCGGCCGGACCAACACTCAGGGTCCTTAAATAATTGAGGAGAAAGTGCTGCCTTTGTAATGATATCTGCAAATGGATAGACTTTCTAGTCTTCTCGGATAAGGACGATAAACTGTAGGCCCCGTCTCACAATTCTTCATAATTGATTCTGTGGGACGTTAAAGAACCCACGCACTGTTCGAAAAGAGTAGGGGACGTAGTCCCCGGTGTGGTGGTCTATCTCTACTAGAATATGGTTACGGGGAAGGGATTTGCAGTTACGGGCCTACAGTAATTGGCGCACGCTGTTGTAGTGTCCCTGCCAGGTCTCTGGCGAAGCTAATAAAATAAAAATAAAAAATAACAATAGTACCGTAAGATTTTTTTTGCCAATGCTGTTCGGGGCATTTGCGCGATCTTAGTCATAAGGTTTGCCGTACTGTGCAGCCAGTTTTTGTCAGTAGAAAGTTAGAGCAAGACTTAAGGCCAAAGGAAGCCAAGTCGTCTCTTGTTAATCAGCTGTGCGTTGTTTATAATTTTTTATGTGTGATCTGTGCGATACAGATTGTGGCGGTTGCACAAACCGACACCTTTTCCAACGCGTTGCCTAGCACAAATTTATTTACAGTCTTCTACATTTCTTAAGGCCGCGCAGGGCACTTACACTCATTACGTATGTAATTACGTAATTACGTATGAACCGTGCGACTTATTCCGACGATACACGGAATATTCGTGAGAAAGGTTTACTTTCCAAATTTATTCTAAATTTATTCAATACATTGTGTGTTCGGCGTATTGCTAATTGCACGTGTGATTGAAATCTCGAAGTATGAACTTCTTGCGCATTTTTTTGAATACATTGGCGGACTCGTTCGATCTTCGGAGAAGGAAATACCGCAATTTTTGTGTCCGAGTTTTCGTCACGGATATAGAACTTCAGTGACTGATACCGCCAGGGAGATCAACTTAGTATGCTATACTGTAATGTGACAGAAGCAAAACTGCAAAACAAACTATACAAAGAAGATCAGACGCCTCAAAGTTTTACTCCTATGGAAGCCAACAACTTTCAATGAGTTTTGAAAATGAGATAGCTGCGTCCGGCGGCATGCTCCTCCGGGAAATTACTAAGGGCCTGTTCACACTGCGGTAGGGGACCCCGGGAAGGTGAGTTACCCCACCTTCCCGTGGTCAAAAAACGCTAGCCTTTACATGCAACCCCGGGGCGCTGGGGTGAGGTTTAATATGCTATCGCGTGGTCGCTGAGAACGTATATCAACAAAGAATTCAGAGACAATTGCCCGGATGAACATCACCCCACCCTACCTCCAGCATTTATAGGAGAAAACTCGCCCTAACAAAGCGGATTACCCGCTCTGGCTGACCGGGCAACCCGCCTCGGTGAGGTCCCCACTTCAAATGTGAACGCGATCGAGAAATAAAGAGAGATTGTATGGAGAGATTGGGAACCCCACGGAGGCGGGGTTCCTCACCTTCCTGGGGTCCCCACCTCCATGTGAACAGGCCTTAAGACTATATTTTGTGCCTTTCGAAGGTCGTTACTTAGAAAATTAGACAGTCAAGATCAAACGTATATATTCAAAATTTTGCAAATACTGAAATTCTCTGAAATTTACTTTTCGTAAAAGTTGGAACACTTATATATTCTTATAAAATAGGCCTACTTCCCAATGTATTCAAAGGAATGTTTTTAATGACAAATCAAGTTCATTCCTATAACACCAGAAATTCAAACACTTTCCACTTATTTCCTGCAAGAACAAATAGAAGACTTTTTGGTAAGAGATTTCAGGGTCCTAAATTTTTCAGTTTATTAAGAGGGCAATATACCTGAATGCTACATTTTTGTCACTTTTTTTTTACCTTTAAACCTTATTATCTTCTCGAGATTTCATGCCATCCAAAAAACCCACCATAGTTTTGTAGCACATAACCCTTAACCCCATATCTCAGAATTTTTTGGGTGATTTTTACAGTGTTTGAGAGGAAGAAGAGAAGGTGGGAGGGAAGAGTGATTGTAAAGGATGGTGAGAAAAGTGAAGATTTTAAGGTGATTAAAAATTAAATTTGGAGGTTAAAAATAAATGGACAAACACTAAACAGTTCTTCCTCAACCTGACATGTACCCATCTTGTAACGGACTGTCTGAGTGTTTGTGTATGCCTTATTATCCCCTTTAAATTCCTTCATCAAATCTCTTTTGATTTCATCAACATCCAGGTATAACGCCCCCAAATAAAAGTCAACATTTCCTCTTAGCTGAATCACCACTTGTAAATAATACTTGTTTTTTGCTGCTTTTTGCCTGTTTTGTTTTGCTTGCTTTTTTATCCTAATTATGTTTCAGTATGATTTCGCCGCCTATTTATTCGTTATATTTAGCCTTAGGTTCATGAGGCAGCTCATATGGTAAGCCCCCAGGAAAATACCTTTAATTAATTTACTTACAATTTGTGTCTCTTTATCCCTAATTTTTGTAATATATTGAATGTCTGTATGTATTTATTATTTATTTTTTACAGGAAATAAATAAACTGAAACTGAAACGTAAAACGAAAATACTTAAGAAAAATGTCTTGGCCGAAATGGATTTTGGGCTTAATCTTTGAGTAGTGTCCCAAGCTCAAGCCTCCTTGAACGCTTCTGGGTAAACAAGTCTACCACTTCGCCCAGATTGATGTCTGTATCGTAGTGAATGTGTATTAAGCAAGCAAAGAGAGCTTTCCTTGAGCTATGCTTGCTCTATTGTAAGTGTGGAGCCGTCTTAGAACTCCTCTGTCAGTTTCACTTTCGCAGCTGATGGCTGGAATATAAAAATTGTAAAACAAGTTCAAATCCCTTAAGACTTTTGCAGTGGTATTGGGTCTTCCTTCTTTTGGCTTCGAGCTGTATCCCAAATAGTCATCCAGCAATTTAATAGTATCGACATAGCAGGGGGTCGCATAACGGACATAAAATTATCCTGTTCCAGGCGTTCAGATAGTAAACGGAGCGCGATAGTACCGGCAGAGAGAGGCGAAAATAAAGCGGCGAAAAATGGAGGGGGGCCTGAGCCGGGAGGCGGGAAGGAACGCCTTTAAAACTTTCTTTAAAAAGGTCTTACCGTCTACTTGACCACCTGATTGACAACCAAACACCACAAACCACCCCAGCGTGAAAGGTCAAATGTCAATTTTCAACGTACGCGCTCCCAAGAAAAAGATATTCAGATCTCGCAAGCTGCAAATAGCCGCGGAATGGCCTTCTTTCAGCAGAGTGTGGTAGCTCTTCTTGTCACAGGTTATTCCGAGGCCAATTTGGACGTAAACACCGCACGAAGCGTTCAAGCCACGTGAGAAATGAACCGACCAACAATAGATATCAGAAATATTTCAAATGAGGTCACACTCAGGCTACGGTGGGATGATTACAATATTCAAATTAATCAAATTAACT
The DNA here is from genome assembly GCA_016490735.1 of Pachyseris speciosa. Classification (NCBI taxonomy): domain Eukaryota; kingdom Metazoa; phylum Cnidaria; class Anthozoa; order Scleractinia; family Pachyseridae; genus Pachyseris; species Pachyseris speciosa. The sequence continues at coordinate 647,770 of JAEMWC010000458.1, read as the reverse complement.
GGGGGTCTGGGTCTGTCATGGCCGAGTAAGGACGCACATGAAATTGCTCCCGCTTTATTTGTTTTTTTCTTTGCAATTATTTGTTGTATGGCCGAGTTTCTTGATAGTATATTCAAGCGGAAGACTAGAGGAAGCAGTAGTAGCTCGGAAAGCGGAGTTTCAACGCCGAAAGAAAAAAGAATTTGCAAGACTCCATCGGAACCACCAGACGAAATCAACATGGCGCTCGAGATGGCAGAAGATCTCGCCTCGAAGATACAGCTTGTCCTACACAAACTCAGTAGCTTAGAAAATATGGTCGAAGGAGTCTTAAAGAAATTCAACACCTTGGAATCCTCCGTAAAAAGCATTGAAGGAGAAATTGCCACACTAAACGCCAAAACTAACGCAGTCGAGAAGTCGGTTGGAGCAATGGATAATAGCTTAAAATTTCTAAACGGCGAGATAGAGGAATTGAAGTCAAAAGCCAACGAAAGTGAAAGGAAAATTAAATCTCTTAATGACCGCATCCTCTACCAAGACGTCTACAGCCGTCGTGAGAATTTACGTTTCTTTAACATCCCGGAATCCACCGACCCAACACAAGAGAACGCAAAGGAACTTATTTATCGTTACATGGAGAGAGAGATAGAAGTAGATCGCGCGCGCGAAATTGAGTTCCAACGCGTTCACCGAATCGGAGTTAAAAAGCCAGGATCTCCGCGACCGATTATCGCCCGCTTCCTCCGTTTTCCCGATCGTGAGAGGGTATTTAAACGTGCAATGGAGGTAAAAGATGAAATAGAAGTAAGGGTGTATGCTGACTACCCAAAAGAAATACAGGAGCGGAGAAGGAAACTGTGGCCACGTTTAAAGCAAGCAAGAGAGGATGGAAAAAGAGCCTTCTTCGATAAGAAAGAGCCGGATAAGCTTATTGTTGACGGACATTTGGTAACTTAAGACTCTTATCTTATGCGCTAAAAGTAAAATTAGCAAACAAATTTTCTTTCTAGGTTTAAAAAGCGGGAGCAACAGTGGCATATCTGCATAGTAAATAACCTGCCAAAAGCTCCAAATCCCATGGGTTGCGCAAATGATTTAGGTATCAGCAGCCTTTATAATGAACTATTATATTTAGTGTTGTACTTAAGTGTTAAAAATGACCCTTCTGTGTTCAAATCATACTTTATTTGCGATTCGCGTGTTAATTTCGTGCATAAGTTTGCTTGTTCGAATTCGAAAAATCATGTGTAGACTTTAGATTATTGTCTCTGAATGTTCGAGGGATACGGTCGTCTTCAAAGAGGGAAGCTCTATTTTGCTGGTTGAACGAACGAAAATATGACGTAGTTTTTCTACAGGAAACCTATAGCACTATAGACGTCGAGAGTATCTGGAAAACACAGTGGCCAGGTAAGTTATATTTTTCACATGGTTCAAATCACAGCTGTGGAGTAATGATTCTTGTTAAGGATGATTTAGACTTTAAGCTAAACTCGCTTAGCTCCGACGCTAAAGGCCGTTATATCATAATGGAAGCTGAAGTTCAGGGGTCTTCGTTCTTATTTGTAAACATCTACGCTCCGAATAATGTCCAGGATCAATGTTGTTTTTACGATAATTTGAATAAGAATATTGAAGAGAACATCATAGACAAAGAAAATAGAATAATAATCGGAGGCGATTTTAATATTACATTAGACCCTGAGTGGGACTGTTCTGGAGGGAACCAGTCAAAGAAAGCCTCAGTCAAACATGTTGAAGACTTGTGCTTAGATTTTGATCTGATAGATATTTGGCGTATAAGAAACCCGGGAATCAAACGTTTCACCTGGAGACAAAAGAAACCTCTTATTCAGAGAAGACTTGACTTTTGGTTATTAAGCGATGTTTGTCAGGAAGATATTGAAAACTCTGATATTATCTCTTCGATAAACTCCGATCATTCGGCGATAACTCTGCATTTCAGTAGCATTGGCAAACAAAAAAATGGCCCTTCGTTCTGGAAATTTAACGCTAGTCTTACTGATGACACAAACTTCGTAGCACTATTAAGTGAAAGTGTACCAGAGTGGTTAATTGAATTTAATGCAGTTACAGACAAAAGAGTCCTGTGGGATTTAATTAAATATAGAATTAGACAAATGTCGATAAAATATGGCAAAGAAAGAGCCCGTGAAAAGAGAGAAAGGGTTTCTAAAATTGAACATTTACTTCGAACATACGAAGAAAACTGTAGCAAATGTCCCTCGAATGAAAATTTCGAACAGCTCGAAATCCTTAAAATTGAGTATGATAATATTTATGAAGACTTGGCTAAAGGGGCGATTATCCGATCGAAGGCTACTTGGTATGAAAAAGGAGAGAAAAGTAATAAATATTTTCTTAATCTTGAAAGTCACAATAAAATTAAAAGTTCAGTCCGGAAAATCTTCAATGCCGAAGGGACTTTGATTACAGACCCTCAGAAAATCCGGCAAGAAATTGAAAGTTTCTACTCCGATCTTTGTAAAAATGATACTCTCTTGCCGCCTAAGACAATCTTAACTTCTTTTCTTGGAAATCCCGACATACCAAAACTCTCCCAATCTGATGCTCAAGTTTGCGAAGGAAAACTAACAATTTCTGAATGTTTTAAAAGCCTTCAGCTTTTTCAGAATAATAAGTCGCCAGGTAACGACGGATTAACTGTAGAATTCTATAAAGCTTTCTGGCAAGTTGTAGGCAAGATTATGGTAGACAGCTTAAATTACTCCTATGATCATGGCGAATTATCAAATTCTCAGAAGCAAGCTATTATCACTTTAATAGAGAAGAAAGATAAAGATAAAAGGTACCTATCCAACTGGAGACCGATCTCACTCATTAACGTAGATGTTAAAATAGGTTCAAAAGCGATTGCCAAAAGATTAGAGACAGTCCTACCTGGCATTATACATTATAACCAATGTGCGTACGTGAAAGGCAGAACAATCTTTGATGCAATAAGAACTGTAGATGATATTATGGAGTTTACGGAAAGATATAACATTAATGGCACAATGATTTGCATTGATTTTAAGAAAGCCTTTGATACTGTGAGCAGAGATTTCTTGTTTAAAACCCTCCACGCTTACGGGTTTGGATATTCATTTATTCAGTGGATTCATACATTTTATAAAAACGTATCAAGCTGTGTCCTGAACAATGGCTTTTCCACTGCACCCTTCTCAGTTGAACGAGGAGTTCGGCAGGGGGACCCCCTCTCTGCCTACTTGTTTATTATGGTGCTAGAAATTTTATGTATAAGCGTACGCAGAAACAAAGATATTCAAGGAATCACTGTAGATACCGAGGAGATAAAATTGGAGTTGTTCGCAGATGATTTGACCGGCTTCTTAAGGAATGACCATTCACTTAGAAAGTTTATGGAATTAGTAGAAGCCTTTGGAGAATGTTCAGGCCTTAGGATAAATCACGAAAAATCTGAGGTAATGTTACTAGGTAACGGTAGGCATTATTCTTTACGAAACGACACCGAAATAGGAGATTTGAAAATTAAACATTCAGTAAAAATCCTGGGAGTTCATCTTACCTACGACTCACGCGCTAAACGAAGGTTGAATTTTGATGAAATTGTTACCTCTATTAAACAAAAATTACACATTTGGAGATGGCGAGATCTGACAATAATGGGCCGAATTCAAATTGTCAAGACATTCATAATTCCGATTTTCTTGTATAGAGCGAACATGATTTGTTCTGACCAAGAGTTTGTCAAAGAGGTAAATAAAATCATTTTCGATTTTATTTGGAAAGGCAAAGACAAAGTTAAGCGCTCTGTTCTCGTTGGCGACATTGAGGACGGAGGGTTAAAGGCTCCACATTTGATGTCCATGATTGAGACACAGAGGATTATTTGTTGTAAGAAATTAGCTTGCGACGAACCGAGTAGCTGGAAGACTATTTTACTCCATTACTTAAAACCCGTTGGAGGTAAACTTATCCTTTGTTGCAATTTCGATGTTAAAATGCTGCCGATAAAACTTCCACCATTTTATGAGGATTGCCTAAAAAGCTTTGCAAAATGCTCAGTGGCAATTAATCATTCCGAAGAAGCTATTGATGACAGAAATGCGATCCTTCAAACCATTCTCTGGAACAACAGACTCATTCGCATCGATGGGAAAGTTGTATTCTTTAAAGCACTAGCAGAAAAGGGAATTCTAAGGATAGGAGACTTAATCTCTGAACACAATGAGTTAATAACTAAATGTAATTTGAGAGAGCTGGACTTTTCCCCTTTAGATTTTTTTAGACTTGTATCTGTGATAAACGCTTTGCCAAACAAGTGGCGAGACTCACTGAGAAGGTCCTCTCACCATGAGAAAAAGGCATTTAATTTACAGGAGCAAATTGTTTTAAATTTAAACGGGCAAAAGACTCCGATCAATAAAGCTGTGTCAAAAACTATTTATAAAGAATTCCGAAATAGAGTTATTACTATTCCTTCTGCTCAAAAGAAATATAGTTGCTGTTTTATAAATGATACTCTTGATTGGAAAGAAATATATGGCTTGCCACATCGTGTCACTTCCGATACAAAGCTGCGTGAATTTCAATTCAAATTACTTAACAGATACCTTGTGACAAACGTCTTTTTAAATAAAATTGGTGTCTTACCCTCCCCAGCATGTTCTCTTTGCGGAAAGGAAAACGAATCCCTCGAACATATTTTAATCTCTTGTAATTATGCCAGAGAATTCTGGGCAGAGGTCATAAAGTGGCTACGCAATTTAAAAGTTAATATAAACAATCTTAACAACAGAGAAATTTTGTTTGGAATGTCAAATTGTGAAGACGAGATATTTGTCAATCATGTACTAATGATCGCAAAACAATATTTGTATTCATGTCGTTGTAAAAACAAATCTCCTTTAATTAAAGTTTTTAACGCTAGAATAAGAAAGATTGAAATTCTTGAACTAGAGGTTGCAAAGTCAAAGAATAAGCTACCTGATTACACAGCGAAATGGGGCAAATTTCTGAAAAACATCGATCTATAACTCGCGTACCTAATTACCGCGTTTTGCATATCAGTTGTACGCAGTAGGTTTGAACACACCAACACCAGGGTCAGTCGTGTATGGTGTTGTAGCGTTTGTGTGCGCGCGTGTGTGTGTGTATGTCGTGTACGCGTATGCGCGTGTATGAAAGTGTGAATTGTTAATAATAATTTTTTTTTTTCAAAGACACTGTACGTATTTTGTAAGTAGTTTAATGTAATGTAAACGTGTAAAAAAACAAAAAACCAAGTTATTGTAAGCGTAAGTATGTATTGTAAGTAGCGTGATGCAAATATTGTACCCAATGTTTTGTAAGTAGTGTAATGCGTTGTAAAAAAAAAATAAAACAAATTACAAAAAAAAAAATATATTCAAATTAATTTGAAAGTTTGATACGAATAAATATCTAATGCAATCCATTCGCAATTAATACAAATTATTCTCGAATGATAGGCGACACTCGCTGAGTATTTTGAACCATCAAGTGCTGAGGAAACAAAGTTATTTGCGTGTCTCCTTCCTGAAGTTCTTTTTCCATTCCTTTGACAAAGAGCTCTGAGGGATTTCCGTACACGATTTCACAACTTCCACCCTTCGCTGGGAGGATCGCGAAAACGTCTCTCCCAGCGACAAGATTCTGCAAGCAATCTACCTGCTCTTCGCAAAGCGAAACAATGTGTGGAAAGTTCTTCAGCACGTTGTTGATGACCATTTGGAACTTTGCGTAAGATGTTTTACCTGATCCGCCATGATCGCGCTTTGTGTTGACAGCAACTGTCAAAATTGACCAATCATAGGGTATACTAGATTCTGGTATACCGGAAAGACCTTTTTACTTGGGCTTCCCAAAGGGAGACCAAGGTTTAAAATGCCCTTCGTTCTTTTTTTCTGCGTTCAGTCACAAATCGCCGTCCGGGTCCTAAAACGCATGCGTCCCTTCTTATTGTCTCTGCGCATGCGGATGATTAAAGAGCACGCACATGGTTTAAAAAAATGGTGGATTTATATCAAGCGTCGTCCTTGAAAGTGAAGCACGAACACTATGATTTCTTCTCCGCTCAAATCATGTACAAATGCACACACCGTTTGCGGCAGACCTACACTAAACCTTTATTAGTTTCTAAAATTTATTACTTAATTGGTCAGTGTAAAACGCAGACTACAGACAGGGCGTAAACAACGGACAGAGGATAAAATTTAGACCAGGAATATACAATGCTTACAAGCTTGTACTATGCTAGAGCTGTAAAATAATCAACAAAAACAACTTTCTGGCGTTTATAGCTGGATATGCCAGGAAAGAAGCCCAAGCTTACGCAGATATACGTCTTGTTAAAGAAAGTTTTACAGGCGTTCCTTCCTGCCTCCCATCCCAAGCCCTTCTCCATTTTTCGCCGCTTTATTTTCGCCTCTCTCTGCCGGTACTATCGCGCTCCGTTTACTATTCTGAACGCCTGGAACAGGCTAACATAAAATGAAAACGGTTCATTAAATTAGGTTTCATTTCAAACTACACAACAAGCGTGTTGGGACGCAGGTGCTACAGTTACTTTGCTTTTACCTTTTTTTTTTTTTTTGTAATAACTTACTTTCTTTTTAATCGCCGGTATCTAGTAAACGGACTTTGGTGGCCCGTGGGACCTAATCAGGCATATCTCCTAATCTATGTATTTTGCAATCGAAAAATGGCCAAAAAGCTATCCTATTAAAAGCTCCATCAAAAATCAATAATTTGGGGAGCATAGAAGTGAATTCAGAGATTCGATTGAAATCTTGCAGCAATCAGTCACCTGACTGCTTTGACTGTAAAATGGGTACTCAGTGGTGTAAAAGGTCCTGGTGTCGTCCGAAAAGAAAACGAGTACGAGTGTTTCATCAGGGGTTCCCAACACCGAAAGATAGATGGCACCCTCATGAAAACCGAAGAACAAGGTTTTGATATGGCTTCTCAAACAGGCATAAAAATACAATGTAATATGCCGAATATATCCTCTGTACAATTAGAACCAATTGTTTTAAAGAGTAACAGCGCGTACATTCTTTTGCATTTTCATGCACAACTCTTTGCCTGCACACATTTTGTGAGTTGTTTGTTTCGCGTCGGCAGTCATCCATTGTAGCTGACACATACAGTAATCGCGGAGATGAACGAAGGAGCGAGTCGTTTTCGTCCGCCGTTCCAGCTTCCACAAAATACAACAAATGGGCTTTGAACATGTTAGATCATATCCTGGCGGTCTTTACAAAGATTATGCCTTGGCAGTACTGAAGATGAATCCTGCAAATTGTGAAATGGTGGCGTATCTCTTAACTGCTAGTTCACAAAGTTTACAAATCATGATGTAAAACTTTTTGTAAATGAAAAAAAATTAACTAGCACTGTATAGCTAATAGTAAATAATGCTCTTGTGTTTAATTTGCTTTGTTTTTATGCGTGAATTTTGATAGCCAATGAAAACCCAGATGAAAACGTAAACCACGCTTGGTTTGGATATCTGATCCAAAACACGTTTGATTTTCAACTGGGTTTTCATTGGGTATCAAACTCATGCTAGTGATGAATGTAGCCGCTTTTTATTGGCAATAGAAATTATGAATTTTTAATTAGTTTGAGAAGAACGTCGTGAACAATTGCCACTTGATCCTAGAATTACTGATTCGATACGATTTCAGTAAGCGTTGAAGATTCTGAAGATTTTAGCACTGTATTGAAACAATACTGTAATGTAAAGAGGGACATGATTGCTGTGATGGAAAGCCTCGGTGTTCTCGAGGAAGAACTACGAGAGTAAATGTTATTTTATTGTATGGTTTATAGAGCAAAAGACGGAAAAACCATTTTCCAGCTTGATAAATTCGGATTGACAGACATCTGGCTAAAACAAACGAAGATCATAACCTAGAAAATAATCTTGCTTGCTAACAATTTAGGTCGACTTCAGTTTCAGTTTCAGTTTATTTTTGCCACTTATCGTTATTTAAAATTACAAGATAAATATGTGTTTAACTACAATAGATGTTAAATAAGCGATAAGAGAAAAGCATTAGGCGAGGATGCCCATATAGAAACTATTAGGGCTTATTCGGACTACAGGCACCTCAAGAAAATACAACTATAAAATGATAATTTAGGCGTGTCTTAATTAATTTGTAAGCACATTTAGGTTAAAAAGCAAGAACACAAACAAACAAACGAAATGGACAAAATAAGGGGAAGTCAGTTCAGGAGGAAAGTTTTTAATTTAGACTATTATTAGACATTATCAAAACCCATAGCTGCCCCAGCACGCAACGAACTGCATAAATTGATAACTTCTTGTTCGGAAGTCTCTTCAAAGAATAAAGAATTCCCAAAATTTCCAGAAAGAAAGGAACGATAAGACTTGCGGTGACTATTTCTTTCTCATTTTCTTTAACCATCGGTCTTGGTTTTAATACGAACTACAGTCGCTTGCCAGAAGTGTACGGGATGTCTCTTCACTGAAGGATTATATATGGTGCGCTGGGTCAGTTTCTCCACGGTCTTTGCTTTTGCCGACAATGATTTTATAGGAAAGTTGCATTGGCACGAATCAGTCCGGCGCTATCTCGATGGCATAAGAACGAAAGACAAACTGGCGAAAGCCATTTTCTGAGGAAACAGACCTAAAAAGCTCGCGTTCGCTTTCCCTTGTTGCGGTGAAATACTACATCGGAAAGAATTGCGTATTCATTTTCCGTTTGGCAATTGACTTACCGTAAATTGCAGCCACTTGTCAAGGCATACTTAGCGCAAACAAAATTTAAAGGTTATTCTTCTTGTCCATCTTGAAAAGTAAAAGAGTGTTATTTAACATTCTTTTTGCAAAATTAGGTCTTGATTACGATCACAAAAAACGTGCTATTTTCATTTTCCGACCAAATATATACACTAGGGATGATATCTTAAAGGGCATATACCATGCCGAGTATTATGTTTTATATGCGTTGTTTGGGAAACTAACTGGAACCAGCATCATGATTACTTACACTGTTGTTTAACTGAGAAAATCAACAAATAAGGACTCTGGAATTCGCATGTGATTACTTTGATCAATGTCACCAAAGCATTCAATATAAAAAGTGAAAACGGTTAATTAATACAGTGTTCCGACTATTCGTTTGTAGGTTCTTGAGTGAAAACCAGTTGACAGAGCTACCCAGAGGTGTCTTTGATCACAATAAAGGGCTGATGGAGGTGTAAGTGCTTCTTTTGTTCAGTGACGATCACCACTATCGCGGTAAGAACGACATGGTGAAGACGCGCAGGAAACTGTGCAAATTTGGGGACAACTGATAGACATTTTTGACAAACCCACTTTAGCTTATGTTTTATATGCGTTGTTTGGGAAACTAACTGGAACCAGCATCATGATTACTTACACTGTTGTTTAACTGAGAAAATCAACAAATAAGGACTCTGGAATTCGCATGTGATTACTTTGATCAATGTCACCAAAGCATTCAATATAAAAAGTGAAAACGGTTAATTAATACAGTGTTGCGACTATTCGTTTGTAGGTTCTTGAGTGAAAACCAGTTGACAGAGCTACCCAGAGGTGTCTTTGATCACAATAAAGGGCTGATGGATGTGTAAGTGCTTCTTTTGTTCAGTGACGATCACCACTATCGCGGTAAGAACGACATGGTGAAGACGCGCAGGAAACTGTGCAAATTTGGGGACAACTGATAGACATTTTTGACAAACCCACTTTTGCTTATGTTTTATATGCGTTGTTTGGGAAACTAACTGGAACCAGCATCATGATTACTTACACTGTTGTTTAACTGAGAAAATCAACAAATAAGGACTCTGGAATTCGCATGTGATTACTTTGATCAATGTCACCAAAGCATTCAATATAAAAAGTGAAAACGGTTAATTAATACAGTGTTGCGACTATTCGTTTTTAGGTACTTGAGTGAAAACCAGTTGACAGAGCTACCCAGAGGTGTCTTTGATCACAATAAATGGCTGAGGACGCTGTAAGTGCTTCTTTTGTTCAGTGACGATCACCATTATCGCGGTAAGAACGACATGGTGAAGACGCGCAGGAAACTGTGCAAATTTGGGGACAACTGATAGACATTTTATAGCAGGGGGTCGCATAACCGACATAAAATTATCCTGTTCCAGGCGTTTAGATAGTAAACGGAGCGCGATAGTACCGGCAGAGAGAGGCGAAAATAAAGCGGCGAAAAATGGAGGGGGGCCTGAGCCGGGAGGCGGGAAGGAACGCCCTTAAAACTTTCTTTAAAAAGGTCTTACCGTCTACTTGACCACCTGATTGACAACCAAACACCACAAACCACCCCAGCGTGAAAGGTCAAATGTCAATTTTCAACGTACGCGCTCCCAAGAAAAAGATATTCAGATCTCGCAAGCTGCAAATAGCCGCGAAATGGCCTTCTTTCAGCAGAGTGTGGTAGCTCTTCTTGTCACAGGTTATTCCGAGGCCGATTTGGACGTAAACACCGCACGAAGCGTTCAAGCCACGTGAGAAATGAACCGACCAACAATAGATATCAGAAATATTTCAAATGAGGTCACACTCAGGCTACGGTGGGATGATTACAATATTCAAATTAATCAAATTAACTGGGGGTCTGGGTCTGTCATGGCCGAGTAAGGACGCACATGAAATTGCTCCCGCTTTATTTGTTTTTTTCTTTGCAATTATTTGTTGTATGGCCGAGTTTCTTGATAGTATATTCAAGCGGAAGACTAGAGGAAGCAGTAGTAGCTCGGAAAGCGGAGTTTCAACGCCGAAAGAAAAAAGAATTTGCAAGACTCCATCGGAACCACCAGACGAAATCAACATGGCGCTCGAGATGGCAGAAGATCTCGCCTCGAAGATACAGCTTGTCCTACACAAACTCAGTAGCTTAGAAAATATGGTCGAAGGAGTCTTAAAGAAATTCAACACCTTGGAATCCTCCGTAAAAAGCATTGAAGGAGAAATTGCCACACTAAACGCCAAAACTAACGCAGTCGAGAAGTCGGTTGGAGCAATGGATAATAGCTTAAAATTTCTAAACGGCGAGATAGAGGAATTGAAGTCAAAAGCCAACGAAAGTGAAAGGAAAATTAAATCTCTTAATGACCGCATCCTCTACCAAGACGTCTACAGCCGTCGTGAGAATTTACGTTTCTTTAACATCCCGGAATCCACCGACCCAACACAAGAGAACGCAAAGGAACTTATTTATCGTTACATGGAGAGAGAGATAGAAGTAGATCGCGCGCGCGAAATTGAGTTCCAACGCGTTCACCGAATCGGAGTTAAAAAGCCAGGATCTCCGCGACCGATTATCGCCCGCTTCCTCCGTTTTCCCGATCGTGAGAGGGTATTTAAACGTGCAATGGAGGTAAAAGATGAAATAGAAGTAAGGGTGTATGCTGACTACCCAAAAGAAATACAGGAGCGGAGAAGGAAACTGTGGCCACGTTTAAAGCAAGCAAGAGAGGATGGAAAAAGAGCCTTCTTCGATAAGAAAGAGCCGGATAAGCTTATTGTTGACGGACATTTGGTAACTTAAGACTCTTATCTTATGCGCTAAAAGTAAAATTAGCAAACAAATTTTCTTTCTAGGTTTAAAAAGCGGGAGCAACAGTGGCATATCTGCATAGTAAATAACCTGCCAAAAGCTCCAAATCCCATGGGTTGCGCAAATGATTTAGGTATCAGCAGCCTTTATAATGAACTATTATATTTAGTGTTGTACTTAAGTGTTAAAAATGACCCTTCTGTGTTCAAATCATACTTTATTTGCGATTCGCGTGTTAATTTCGTGCATAAGTTTGCTTGTTCGAATTCGAAAAATCATGTGTAGACTTTAGATTATTGTCTCTGAATGTTCGAGGGATACGGTCGTCTTCAAAGAGGGAAGCTCTATTTTGCTGGTTGAACGAACGAAAATATGACGTAGTTTTTCTACAGGAAACCTATAGCACTATAGACGTCGAGAGTATCTGGAAAACACAGTGGCCAGGTAAGTTATATTTTTCACATGGTTCAAATCACAGCTGTGGAGTAATGATTCTTGTTAAGGATGATTTAGACTTTAAGCTAAACTCGCTTAGCTCCGACGCTAAAGGCCGTTATATCATAATGGAAGCTGAAGTTCAGGGGTCTTCGTTCTTATTTGTAAACATCTACGCTCCGAATAATGTCCAGGATCAATGTTGTTTTTACGATAATTTGAATAAGAATATTGAAGAGAACATCATAGACAAAGAAAATAGAATAATAATCGGAGGCGATTTTAATATTACATTAGACCCTGAGTGGGACTGTTCTGGAGGGAACCAGTCAAAGAAAGCCTCAGTCAAACATGTTGAAGACTTGTGCTTAGATTTTGATCTGATAGATATTTGGCGTATAAGAAACCCGGGAATCAAACGTTTCACCTGGAGACAAAAGAAACCTCTTATTCAGAGAAGACTTGACTTTTGGTTATTAAGCGATGTTTGTCAGGAAGATATTGAAAACTCTGATATTATCTCTTCGATAAACTCCGATCATTCGGCGATAACTCTGCATTTCAGTAGCATTGGCAAACAAAAAAATGGCCCTTCGTTCTGGAAATTTAACGCTAGTCTTACTGATGACACAAACTTCGTAGCACTATTAAGTGAAAGTGTACCAGAGTGGTTAATTGAATTTAATGCAGTTACAGACAAAAGAGTCCTGTGGGATTTAATTAAATATAGAATTAGACAAATGTCGATAAAATATGGCAAAGAAAGAGCCCGTGAAAAGAGAGAAAGGGTTTCTAAAATTGAACATTTACTTCGAACATACGAAGAAAACTGTAGCAAATGTCCCTCGAATGAAAATTTCGAACAGCTCGAAATCCTTAAAATTGAGTATGATAATATTTATGAAGACTTGGCTAAAGGGGCGATTATCCGATCGAAGGCTACTTGGTATGAAAAAGGAGAGAAAAGTAATAAATATTTTCTTAATCTTGAAAGTCACAATAAAATTAAAAGTTCAGTCCGGAAAATCTTCAATGCCGAAGGGACTTTGATTACAGACCCTCAGAAAATCCGGCAAGAAATTGAAAGTTTCTACTCCGATCTTTGTAAAAATGATACTCTCTTGCCGCCTAAGACAATCTTAACTTCTTTTCTTGGAAATCCCGACATACCAAAACTCTCCCAATCTGATGCTCAAGTTTGCGAAGGAAAACTAACAATTTCTGAATGTTTTAAAAGCCTTCAGCTTTTTCAGAATAATAAGTCGCCAGGTAACGACGGATTAACTGTAGAATTCTATAAAGCTTTCTGGCAAGTTGTAGGCAAGATTATGGTAGACAGCTTAAATTACTCCTATGATCATGGCGAATTATCAAATTCTCAGAAGCAAGCTATTATCACTTTAATAGAGAAGAAAGATAAAGATAAAAGGTACCTATCCAACTGGAGACCGATCTCACTCATTAACGTAGATGTTAAAATAGGTTCAAAAGCGATTGCCAAAAGATTAGAGACAGTCCTACCTGGCATTATACATTATAACCAATGTGCGTACGTGAAAGGCAGAACAATCTTTGATGCAATAAGAACTGTAGATGATATTATGGAGTTTACGGAAAGATATAACATTAATGGCACAATGATTTGCATTGATTTTAAGAAAGCCTTTGATACTGTGAGCAGAGATTTCTTGTTTAAAACCCTCCACGCTTACGGGTTTGGATATTCATTTATTCAGTGGATTCATACATTTTATAAAAACGTATCAAGCTGTGTCCTGAACAATGGCTTTTCCACTGCACCCTTCTCAGTTGAACGAGGAGTTCGGCAGGGGGACCCCCTCTCTGCCTACTTGTTTATTATGGTGCTAGAAATTTTATGTATAAGCGTACGCAGAAACAAAGATATTCAAGGAATCACTGTAGATACCGAGGAGATAAAATTGGAGTTGTTCGCAGATGATTTGACCGGCTTCTTAAGGAATGACCATTCACTTAGAAAGTTTATGGAATTAGTAGAAGCCTTTGGAGAATGTTCAGGCCTTAGGATAAATCACGAAAAATCTGAGGTAATGTTACTAGGTAACGGTAGGCATTATTCTTTACGAAACGACACCGAAATAGGAGATTTGAAAATTAAACATTCAGTAAAAATCCTGGGAGTTCATCTTACCTACGACTCACGCGCTAAACGAAGGTTGAATTTTGATGAAATTGTTACCTCTATTAAACAAAAATTACACATTTGGAGATGGCGAGATCTGACAATAATGGGCCGAATTCAAATTGTCAAGACATTCATAATTCCGATTTTCTTGTATAGAGCGAACATGATTTGTTCTGACCAAGAGTTTGTCAAAGAGGTAAATAAAATCATTTTCGATTTTATTTGGAAAGGCAAAGACAAAGTTAAGCGCTCTGTTCTCGTTGGCGACATTGAGGACGGAGGGTTAAAGGCTCCACATTTGATGTCCATGATTGAGACACAGAGGATTATTTGTTGTAAGAAATTAGCTTGCGACGAACCGAGTAGCTGGAAGACTATTTTACTCCATTACTTAAAACCCGTTGGAGGTAAACTTATCCTTTGTTGCAATTTCGATGTTAAAATGCTGCCGATAAAACTTCCACCATTTTATGAGGATTGCCTAAAAAGCTTTGCAAAATGCTCAGTGGCAATTAATCATTCCGAAGAAGCTATTGATGACAGAAATGCGATCCTTCAAACCATTCTCTGGAACAACAGACTCATTCGCATCGATGGGAAAGTTGTATTCTTTAAAGCACTAGCAGAAAAGGGAATTCTAAGGATAGGAGACTTAATCTCTGAACACAATGAGTTAATAACTAAATGTAATTTGAGAGAGCTGGACTTTTCCCCTTTAGATTTTTTTAGACTTGTATCTGTGATAAACGCTTTGCCAAACAAGTGGCGAGACTCACTGAGAAGGTCCTCTCACCATGAGAAAAAGGCATTTAATTTACAGGAGCAAATTGTTTTAAATTTAAACGGGCAAAAGACTCCGATCAATAAAGCTGTGTCAAAAACTATTTATAAAGAATTCCGAAATAGAGTTATTACTATTCCTTCTGCTCAAAAGAAATATAGTTGCTGTTTTATAAATGATACTCTTGATTGGAAAGAAATATATGGCTTGCCACATCGTGTCACTTCCGATACAAAGCTGCGTGAATTTCAATTCAAATTACTTAACAGATACCTTGTGACAAACGTCTTTTTAAATAAAATTGGTGTCTTACCCTCCCCAGCATGTTCTCTTTGCGGAAAAGGAAAACGAATCCCTCGAACATATTTTAATCTCTTGTAATTATGCCAGAGAATTCTGGGCAGAGGTCATAAAGTGGCTACGCAATTTAAAAGTTAATATAAACAATCTTAACAACAGAGAAATTTTGTTTGGAATGTCAAATTGTGAAGACGAGATATTTGTCAATCATGTACTAATGATCGCAAAACAATATTTGTATTCATGTCGTTGTAAAAACAAATCTCCTTTAATTAAAGTTTTTAACGCTAGAATAAGAAAGATTGAAATTCTTGAACTAGAGGTTGCAAAGTCAAAGAATAAGCTACCTGATTACACAGCGAAATGGGGCAAATTTCTGAAAAACATCGATCTATAACTCGCGTACCTAATTACCGCGTTTTGCATATCAGTTGTACGCAGTAGGTTTGAACACACCAACACCAGGGTCAGTCGTGTATGGTGTTGTAGCGTTTGTGTGCGCGCGTGTGTGTGTGTATGTCGTGTACGCGTATGCGCGTGTATGAAAGTGTGAATTGTTAATAATAATTTTTTTTTCAAAGACACTGTACGTATTTTGTAAGTAGTTTAATGTAATGTAAACGTGTAAAAAAACAAAAAACCAAGTTATTGTAAGCGTAAGTATGTATTGTAAGTAGCGTGATGCAAATATTGTACCCAATGTTTTGTAAGTAGTGTAATGCGTTGTAAAAAAAAAATAAAACAAATTACAAAAAAAAAAAATATATTCAAATTAATTTGAAAGTTTGATACGAATAAATATCTAATGCAATCCATTCGCAATTAATACAAATTATTCTCGAATGATAGGCGACACTCGCTGAGTATTTTGAACCATCAAGTGCTGAGGAAACAAAGTTATTTGCGTGTCTCCTTCCTGAAGTTCTTTTTCCATTCCTTTGACAAAGAGCTCTGAGGGATTTCCGTACACGATTTCACAACTTCCACCCTTCGCTGGGAGGATCGCGAAAACGTCTCTCCCAGCGACAAGATTCTGCAAGCAATCTACCTGCTCTTCGCAAAGCGAAACAATGTGTGGAAAGTTCTTCAGCACGTTGTTGATGACCATTTGGAACTTTGCGTAAGATGTTTTACCTGATCCGCCATGATCGCGCTTTGTGTTGACAGCAACTGTCAAAATTGACCAATCATAGGGTATACTAGATTCTGGTATACCGGAAAGACCTTTTTACTTGGGCTTCCCAAAGGGAGACCAAGGTTTAAAATGCCCTTCGTTCTTTTTTTCTGCGTTCAGTCACAAATCGCCGTCCGGGTCCTAAAACGCATGCGTCCCTTCTTATTGTCTCTGCGCATGCGGATGATTAAAGAGCACGCACATGGTTTAAAAAAATGGTGGATTTATATCAAGCGTCGTCCTTGAAAGTGAAGCACGAACACTATGATTTCTTCTCCGCTCAAATCATGTACAGATGCACACACCGTTTGCGGCAGACCTACACTAAACCTTTATTAGTTTCTAAAATTTATTACTTAATTGGTCAGTGTAAAACGCAGACTACAGACAGGGCGTAAACAACGGACAGAGGATAAAATTTAGACCAGGAATATACAATGCTTACAAGCTTGTACTATGCTAGAGCTGTAAAATAATCAACAAAAACAACTTTCTGGCGTTTATAGCTGGATATGCCAGGAAAGAAGCCCAAGCTTACGCAGATATACGTCTTGTTAAAGAAAGTTTTACAGGCGTTCCTTCCTGCCTCCCATCCCAAGCCCTTCTCCATTTTTCGCCGCTTTATTTTCGCCTCTCTCTGCCGGTACTATCGCGCTCCGTTTACTATTCTGAACGCCTGGAACAGGCTAACATAAAATGAAAACGGTTCATTAAATTAGGTTTCATTTCAAACTACACAACAAGCGTGTTGGGACGCAGGTGCTACAGTTACTTTGCTTTTACCTTTTTTTTTTTTTTGTAATAACTTACTTTCTTTTTAATCGCCGGTATCTAGTAAACGGACTTTGGTGGCCCGTGGGACCTAATCAGGCATATCTCCTAATCTATGTATTTTGCAATCGAAAAATGGCCAAAAAGCTATCCTATTAAAAGCTCCATCAAAAATCAATAATTTGGGGAGCATAGAAGTGAATTCAGAGATTCGATTGAAATCTTGCAGCAATCAGTCACCTGACTGCTTTGACTGTAAAATGGGTACTCAGTGGTGTAAAAGGTCCTGGTGTCGTCCGAAAAGAAAACGAGTACGAGTGTTTCATCAGGGGTTCCCAACACCGAAAGATAGATGGCACCCTCATGAAAACCGAAGAACAAGGTTTTGATATGGCTTCTCAAACAGGCATAAAAATACAATGTAATATGCCGAATATATCCTCTGTACAATTAGAACCAATTGTTTTAAACAGTAACAGCGCGTACATTCTTTTGCATTTTCATGCACAACTCTTTGCCTGCACACATTTTGTGAGTTGTTTGTTTCGCGTCGGCAGTCATCCATTGTAGCTGACACATACAGTAATCGCGGAGATGAACGAAGGAGCGAGTCGTTTTCGTCCGCCGTTCCAGCTTCCACAAAATACAACAAATGGGCTTTGAACATGTTAGATCATATCCTGGCGGTCTTTACAAAGATTATGCCTTGGCAGTACTGAAGATGAATCCTGCAAATTGTGAAATGGTGGCGTATCTCTTAACTGCTAGTTCACAAAGTTTACAAATCATGATGTAAAACTTTTTGTAAATGAAAAAAAAATTAACTAGCACTGTATAGCTAATAGTAAATAATGCTCTTGTGTTTAATTTGCTTTGTTTTTATGCGTGAATTTTGATAGCCAATGAAAACCCAGATGAAAACGTAAACCACGCTTGGTTTGGATATCTGATCCAAAACACGTTTGATTTTCAACTGGGTTTTCATTGGGTATCAAACTCATGCTAGTGATGAATGTAGCCGCTTTTTATTGGCAATAGAAATTATGAATTTTTAATTAGTTTGAGAAGAACGTCGTGAACAATTGCCACTTGATCCTAGAATTACTGATTCGATACGATTTCAGTAAGCGTTGAAGATTCTGAAGATTTTAGCACTGTATTGAAACAATACTGTAATGTAAAGAGGGACATGATTGCTGTGATGGAAAGCCTCGGTGTTCTCGAGGAAGAACTACGAGAGTAAATGTTATTTTATTGTATGGTTTATAGAGCAAAAGACGGAAAAACCATTTTCCAGCTTGATAAATTCGGATTGACAGACATCTGGCTAAAACAAACGAAGATCATAACCTAGAAAATAATCTTGCTTGCTAACAATTTAGGTCGACTTCAGTTTCAGTTTCAGTTTATTTTTGCCACTTATCGTTATTTAAAATTACAAGATAAATATGTGTTTAACTACAATAGATGTTAAATAAGCGATAAGAGAAAAGCATTAGGCGAGGATGCCCATATAGAAACTATTAGGGCTTATTCGGACTACAGGCACCTCAAGAAAATACAACTATAAAATGATAATTTAGGCGTGTCTTAATTAATTTGTAAGCACATTTAGGTTAAAAAGCAAGAACACAAACAAACAAACGAAATGGACAAAATAAGGGGAAGTCAGTTCAGGAGGAAAGTTTTTAATTTAGACTATTATTAGACATTATCAAAACCCGTAGCTGCCCCAGCACGCAACGAACTGCATAAATTGATAACTTCTTGTTCGGAAGTCTCTTCAAAGAATAAAGAATTCCCAAAATTTCCAGAAAGAAAGGAACGATAAGACTTGCGGTGACTATTTCTTTCTCATTTTCTTTAACCATCGGTCTTGGTTTTAATACGAACTACAGTCGCTTGCCAGAAGTGTACGGGATGTCTCTTCACTGAAGGATTATATATGGTGCGCTGGGTCAGTTTCTCCACGGTCTTTGCTTTTGCCGACAATGATTTTATAGGAAAGTTGCATTGGCACGAATCAGTCCGGCGCTATCTCGATGGCATAAGAACGAAAGACAAACTGGCGAAAGCCATTTTCTGAGGAAACAGACCTAAAAAGCTCGCGTTCGCTTTCCCTTGTTGCGGTGAAATACTACATCGGAAAGAATTGCGTATTCATTTTCCGTTTGGCAATTGACTTACCGTAAATTGCAGCCACTTGTCAAGGCATACTTAGCGCAAACAAAATTTAAAGGTTATTCTTCTTGTCCATCTTGAAAAGTAAAAGAGTGTTATTTAACATTCTTTTTGCAAAATTAGGTCTTGATTACGATCACAAAAAACGTGCTATTTTCATTTTCCGACCAAATATATACACTAGGGATGATATCTTAAAGGGCATATACCATGCCGAGTATTATGTTTTATATGCGTTGTTTGGGAAACTAACTGGAACCAGCATCATGATTACTTACACTGTTGTTTAACTGAGAAAATCAACAAATAAGGACTCTGGAATTCGCATGTGATTACTTTGATCAATGTCACCAAAGCATTCAATATAAAAAGTGAAAACGGTTAATTAATACAGTGTTCCGACTATTCGTTTGTAGGTTCTTGAGTGAAAACCAGTTGACAGAGCTACCCAGAGGTGTCTTTGATCACAATAAAGGGCTGATGGAGGTGTAAGTGCTTCTTTTGTTCAGTGACGATCACCATTATCGCGGTAAGAACGACATGGTGAAGACGCGCAGGAAACTGTGCAAATTTGGGGACAACTGATAGACATTTTTGACAAACCCACTTTAGCTTATGTTTTATATGCGTTGTTTGGGAAACTAACTGGAACCAGCATCATGATTACTTACACTGTTGTTTAACTGAGAAAATCAACAAATAAGGACTCTGGAATTCGCATGTGATTACTTTGATCAATGTCACCAAAGCATTCAATATAAAAAGTGAAAACGGTTAATTAATACAGTGTTGCGACTATTCGTTTGTAGGTTCTTGAGTGAAAACCAGTTGACAGAGCTACCCAGAGGTGTCTTTGATCACAATAAAGGGCTGATGGATGTGTAAGTGCTTCTTTTGTTCAGTGACGATCACCACTATCGCGGTAAGAACGACATGGTGAAGACGCGCAGGAAACTGTGCAAATTTGGGGACAACTGATAGACATTTTTGACAAACCCACTTTTGCTTATGTTTTATATGCGTTGTTTGGGAAACTAACTGGAACCAGCATCATGATTACTTACACTGTTGTTTAACTGAGAAAATCAACAAATAAGGACTCTGGAATTCGCATGTGATTACTTTGATCAATGTCACCAAAGCATTCAATATAAAAAGTGAAAACGGTTAATTAATACAGTGTTGCGACTATTCGTTTTTAGGTACTTGAGTGAAAACCAGTTGACAGAGCTACCCAGAGGTGTCTTTGATCACAATAAATGGCTGAGGACGCTGTAAGTGCTTCTTTTGTTCAGTGACGATCACCATTATCGCGGTAAGAACGACATGGTGAAGACGCGCAGGAAACTGTGCAAATTTGGGGACAACTGATAGACATTTTTGACAAACCCACTTTAGCTTTCTCTTTTGGAAATTTACGTGTTGGCCATAAAATTTATTGGAGTCTGGTAAAGCTACATGTAATGCTGTTGGTTAATATAGTGTCGCTCCGAAAAGCTGCAAACGAGCGGATTAATTGCGGCTCTCGTCTTAATTTGTTGGTAGCTGTGAAACAATTCTTAGCACCAAATTGTGTAAAGTCCAAAGTGGTTCAGTCAGCTTTGATCCAATATTAAAAATGCTCGTTTGAAAAATACTCTCAACAATCCTGCATGGTTCTCGCCATGTTTATTGGTTTCTACGAAGTTCGCAGTATCTGCGTGCTTGCCATTTGGTGGAACATACAACTTAATAATTATACTACAATTTGTTCGAACACTTCTGGGTTTCAGTATTATAAGCATAATATCCTGTTTGTCAGTAATGTTTCCCTTTTTCGTGACAGTCTAGTGCATGCGCTAAACAATCACAAATGATTAAACCTTTCTATGACCACCATTATGAGGTGCCACACCAGAAATGTCACGTTATATGGCATCGGTACGTACAACACGATCTATTCATAGCCGTCATGGGCTCCTGGGTATTAGTATGTGTGAATCGCGAAATATATTTTGATTTAACTTTCAAATGCCTTTACTTGATCAATTATGACGAGCTGGTGAAGATGCAAGTGCCACATCTTCTCATCAACCCTCAACGCTTTCTCTCGGAACGATTCATTGATGATGGTGACAGCAAAAGGTTTTGTATACATGAATTTGGCGAGAGAATAAAACACGCATAAAGAAGAAGGGTCATATGCTTCATAACTGGAGTCTTTTTGTCATGTATGGTGAAAACTCTCTATCGGAAGGTCAAGCGGCATCTCTGAATGAAACCGTCTGACCTCAGCTGACTCAAAATTTTAACCAGTTTTTATCATGCAACTTAATTCGCACTGTTATGGTCACGCCTTTCCCCGAAAAACGCTATGCGGAGAAAGTAGAATATAGTAAAATTGTACAACAGGAAAAAGAAACTGAATTAACGCCAGATTTTTTCGGGGAGATGAGTATAAAACACTGCTATCTTTTATTTCAAAATTTCAAGTCTCATGTCCATAAAGCCTTATAGTCTGCTAGCACTTCCTTTCTGGATAGTGGGGGAAAATAAGTAATGTTAGGAGACAAGTGAGCATAATTTGTACCGCCGGAGATATTCATTAAAATCTCACATTGTGAGGGAAATAAACCGTCTAAGCTTGTCAAGATTTTACAACGAGGTACTGTAAAAGAGATTCAAATGCAGTTTTGTTACCGCCAGAATACAGCTCAGGCAATTATACAAAACGAAAATCACGTCATAGTTTCCTTAGAAATTACCAAGATAACGCTTTTGCTGACATCACATGCCACTGTCAGTGGAACCGCTGTTAGACCAACCCAAAAATCTCCGTTCGTTAGAAAAAAGTCTTTTTCGTTTACTAGACGTTTAAATAAAAGAGAACTCGTGATAATAAGGAATATGAATCAAAGAAGCGTGGCACTTGTATTACAATTTACGCATGACCAAGGCCTGATTCAGACACCGGAATTTTCATGAGCCGAACCTAATGCATTCAATTAAGTACATAAAAAATTGGGCATCTGAATCAATTGAGAACGCCTATTTTAATTTGGATCGGCTCAGCCGTTGTTTTCAACTGGATGAGGCGGAAATTCCGACTCAATGCAACGGCTTTCATTCAGACGCCGAACTTTTCAAGTTCCAAATCTTATGCATAAATTATTATGTTGGATATACTTAAGAAGTTTTCCTCAGAGCTGGAACTGGAACTGGAACTGTATAAGGAACGCCCGTGGAACGGAAAAGTAAGTCCTACGTCTGAATAAACAAGAGGGATTTCGTTTATTTGTGTCGGTCCAAATTCGAACTAAGTTCGGCTCATGTAAAGATGGGTGTATGAATCCGGCCTAAGTCTTTGTAGGGTCAGATTTACCTGTGCTATCTGTTCGGTTTATCCCAGATATAAATTATCAAAAGCAAGTACTAGTTCTTCCTCTTCTGTACATCTTTCGTTTTTTTTTTTTCATTTGGCCGTTTTAACGATCGCAATTTTAATTGTAAACTATGGGCGTTGGATGGTTGGTTGCATAGTGTGTTTTGACTTCAAATGAAGTCCATTTTGTTTCTTAAGCTGATAACTTCACTGCATAATTTTCAAAACCTTTGAAACTCCCATCTGGAATGGAAAACAAAAGAGCTTAATGGGCCCGGTAATTCCGGGAGCTTCGAGAAACGAGCCCGAGATGCTTTAAAAAATTAAAAAGGGTTCGATTATCCGACTAAAACTTCCGTTGAATAACATATTATTTTCGCAAAGAGTCGAATTATTTCCTCGGTCCCCTTTAACTGATACGAATTTTCCCTTTTGAGGGCCTCTGGGGTAGGTATCTTTTCCCTCTTCTTATTCCGCTTCTCCACCTTCGCCGCTAGTCTAACAACACTCTTTAAATCGAAAGGCTATTAAAGATTTTGACTGAATCGCGAAGACAGGTGCAAGTCAACATGAAGTGGAATTTGGTCCTGGGAATATTTAACCCTCGGACATGTAAGGCGTGGTTGCTATGCGCCCCTCCCTCTTTTTTGTTTGTTTGTTTGTTTGTTTGGTTTTTTATTTTTTCAAGATATTTTTTTCCGGAAGCCTCTCCATTTCAGAAACTCTTTATTTATCTTCGAGACGTGTTTTCTGTGAATTTGGTGAAAATCGCCTCATAGATATAAGAAGTATTAAATGCCAAGTGAGTTGTGGTTTTACGGTTGATATGAACTGCGAATAAATTAAGTTGAAAAGGGAAGTTCAGTACACCTATTTATTATTTATTTTCCTTGTCTTAGTTTTCTATTTGCCTTTCAAGTTCGATAGCTACTGTTCTTTCGACATACAAGCCAAACTTGAAAAGTGAAAAATCTAAAAAAAATCCTCCCAGGTTGGAAGATGTCACATGATCCCAGCGGCGCTATTCGCATACGTATCACATATTATTGAAATCATTTAGTAGATGACACAACAGACTATCTATTAAAGTGGAAAGCTTTCTTGTTTCGAAACAACGCAAGGGGATATTCTGCGGCTTGTTTGTTGTCAAAGCGTTTGTCATTGATGGTCAGTGACTACAACTGCTCTGTTAGCAGCTGCGGGCTTCCCTTCGCTCCCCCTTTGTAGCGTTCATGACTGCGACGATCGTTTACATCTTCTACCATTTTTATTCTTGGCTTCTACTTCCCTGCTCGATATATACTAGTTGTATCTCTCAATACAGCTGACCCTATCCAGTCATCGTGACGCTTATGCTTTCAAAGGCTCCCTGGAAAAACAAAATAGGTTTACGCGTTTAGATCTTTTCACAATTTTTATCGCTAACGACTGTCCCCTGCTAACAGAGGCCTGTTTTCCTTGTATTCAGCGTGCGAGAGAAACCTCTGCCATTGGTCGAAACAGTCTGTGTTGAGCATGCGCCGCGGTTTCTTAGCGACCGAACCATGACGTGATGCTTTTAGTACATAATCGGTCAGCAAACAATAAAGGGAGCATGCGTTTTAAAACCTCGGTCCACGACCGCGGACGGAGGTTTAATCAAAGACCATTGCGACCCAATGCAGGGGTATCTTTTCTCCCGCACGCTGAATACAAGGAAAAGAGGCCCCTCCTAGCAGGGAATAACGACTGCATTTTCGCCGGCTTACAATCCAATGGGACGTATTTCTGGGCAAATTTGGAGCCATTCTCGTATGAAAAATCAAGATCCCCAGGGTTTTTAACCCGAGTTGGTTTTTTCTTTATTCTTGAGATATATTACTGGGGCCGTACTGTATTCTATTGTACAGATAACAGATAAATAAATAAATAAATAAATAAATAAATAAATAAATAAATAAATAAGTAAAGATACGAACGGACGGGCGCATGGACGGATATGGACGGACGGATGGGTGGATGGATGGATGGATGAATGAATAAATGTGCGAGCACGGTTTCAATAAATCTCACTCAGTACAGTCATTCATTTTTTTTTAACTGTTTACGCGCTTTACGTAATGAAGAAGTTTTGTGACCATAAAACTATCTAGCATTTTGTAGAATATTTACCAATCATTAGTCCATTTAATAAAAGCTGATCTTTTATGTTTACTAAATGTCGCATTAGATTATGAAAGTAAGTAGGCTATTTTGGTTGTTTGTAAATTCTAACAGGTCATGTTTCTACTCAACCTCAGTATCGTATTTTCTCGATAAACGCCCTTGGCGTTTATTTAAAAAAATCGGCGATTTGGTCGCAGGTTTTATTTGAAACCGACGTTAAAAGGGGTCCGGTGTTTTAAATAATGGAGTGTAAGAAAGGTGACCTTCAAATAATAATAATAATAATAATAGTAATAATAATAATAATAATAATAATAATAATAATAATAATAATAATAATAACGATTTATTAGTAGTACTTCCACGAGGCGATCGAGGTGGCCCCTCGCCTACTAATTACAAATCTCAAATCAAATCAAATTAAATCAAATTAAACCAAATGTTGGTTTTTGAGGAGAGGGGAAAACCGGAGTACCCGTAGAAAAACCTCTCGGAGCAGAGTAAAGAACCAACAAACTCAGCCCTTATATGACACCCAGTCCGGGAATCAATCCCGGGACACATTGGGGGAAGGCGAGTGCTCTCACCACTGCGCCAACCCTCTTCCCTATTACTGTTCAATGCGCGATTTCCTCCCAGAGAGGACGACTCATGTAAACAAACAAGCAAACGCTGGAGGGATCCAAAGATAGAGAGTACTATAATAAAGAAAGAAAGTGCGTCAGTGATACAACACGAACGCGGACATTGATAATGTGTTTTATTTTGTTGTACAGCATCCATCCTAGTTATGTTTCGCCGGTTCTTTTCCTTTGAACATTTATTCCGATTACCAAAGCAGCATGCCGTACTTAGTAGTTTGACGTAGCAGTGATATTCAAGATATTATTTTCACTTGTAATCTCATACCGCAAATGGGGACCTCGAGCAAACGCCGGGACCTCGTTCAAACGCCCCTAACGTTTATTTAGAAATTAGCAGTTTTGACCCGGCGTTTATAAGAGGCCGGCCTGTTATCGGGGTCCGGCTTTTAATCGAGAAAATACGGTAAGCAAATAACTGATTATAACGTCTTTAAATAGGCCTTTTCAAATTAAATTTTAAATGGAAAGTTCAAGGAATTTCAACGAAGATACGTGACACTTGACTTGTAAAGTGGTGTGGTTGATATAAATATAAATATATCAAAGTGGTAACAAGAAAAATTTCTGATACTTTTGATATATTTGTTTTTATATCAACCAAACCACCTTAACTAGTCCTTGTTCAAGATGCCGCCATCCTTGAACATGCGTAGGTACCATCGGCAAGGCTAATTAATTAAGACTCTCATACAGTTTTGTATGATCTTTCAGAAGTAGTGTTTGATTTTCAACCTGGATCTTGGTAGACCATTGAACCCATTGTCAATTTTGCATTTTCCCCATACTGAAATAGCATGGACGCTACTTGAAATGTGTCGCCATCTACAGCAGGCTCGTTAACTCTGCTAAAGGCCGTGCTGAGGACAAATTCATTTGACTTTCAGACCTGAGTAAAATTAAGTTTACGTTTCCAAGAAATAAAGTGCGCAATAGTTTTATAAAATTCGTGTGTTCTTGCAAATTCTGCATTACCACAATGTTATGTATGGTGGCCCACCGTTATCATGTCTTTTTTTAGCATAAAATTCAAAAGACAAGAAATATAAGTGATAGAGACCGACGTTTCGGTGCATCTCGCCCCATGATTTATGATAAAAAGCGATTTGTGAAAAGGCTAAGTTGAATGGCGCGATATCCACTGAAACGTCGGTTTCTATCACTTATATTTCTTGTCTCATGTATTTCCAAATAATTTCTATAAAATTCAAAACTCGGTGTTATTTCCAACTACAAAATTTAATTTTTTTTGCAATATTTGTTTTAAATTTACATTTCATTTCTGATTTTCGGTTGCTTTGTCAAAGTCAGATTAACTAACTTAGTGGTCACAATATACAAACCAAGTTAAAAAAAAAATCGAAGGGACCAGCGTGATCACTGGCACAACAACAACAACAACAACAACAATAACAAAAATGCGAACGGCCCAGCATCATCACTCCACGCGGTAAGAACTGGAACTGATTGTGATGATGATAATGATGATAACTTTATTTAATGAGGGTAAAAACACTTAACAGTTAAAACTGATAAACTAGTGTCCCTCATTATACTATACATAAAATGTAATAAATAAAATGTCGAATGACTAAAATACTAAAATAGAGTTTAACTTGAGAAATGGTGAAGACCCGTAGTTGTGTACGTAGTTGTGGCGCTCAAAGCGAAGGGTAAGTCAAGGGTAGTGTTTGTTGTTATTTTCATTTTTTCCTGTTTGTAAATCAAGTTCAAGCCATGAAAAGGAGGAAACCTTCAGAAAAGGAATCGTGGGAAGATTTGGAGAAAGGAGTTGGGATGTAGCGTAACGCGGGGAGAGAAAGTAAGAAGGCAGGTATAAAAGTGCCAAACGACATTCTTGTGCAGAGGATGTCGTCTACATCATCGGGTAGATTGAAAATTATGAGTCACTGGATACGAGAGACTTTGTACAGTTCGAAGGCTATGAAGAACTTTCCGTTGGAAACATTAAAGAAGCGTGTGAAAAGTTCTACAATGCCCCTCCTGGATCTTGCGACATTCTTGCTTCAGACAGAGGACCCTCGTGCACAAACTTGAGCAGATTAAGGGTCGTAAAGTATACTTTATTCGCTTTCTTCCACCTCAAGAAAATGCCGACCGCATCTTTACTCCTCAAGAAGTGGGAAGATTGAAGTAGCCTACTGACCGCGCTACGAAACCCGCCCCAGTTTCGCCATCACGCGCCAAACGAGAGAATATTCAAAGCAGCACAGTTTTCCCTAAATCGTTATCTATTGCACACTTATTAAAGGCTGGAAAATTAGTAAAGCTGCTATAAAAATCTATTATTATATTACCTCTTCAAATTTTTGATATTGAACAAAGCAAGTGAAATGACGGTCTTCCAATAAAATTGATTTGAAAATAGAAGAGGAATCTTTCTTGAGCGGGGCTTTGAGGAATGCTTTTAAAGCAACATGCAGCGACAGCCTATCTCAGTTCTCCGGTGATTGGGTAGTTAAGAAATACAAGGTCGTGTCCATTCAAACCAGCACAGACATCTTAATATCGACAGTGGAAGACCATATTCGCAAACAAGTACAAATGCACGCGGTAGCAAGAAACATAATTGAAAGATTTACTATGAGAGGCCCTTGAAATTTCGGGATTCCTTCCAGTATGGAAAAGTATTTTACTTTGTTCCGGATGATCTCCCTGTAACCGTGGAAGAGTTTGTACCTGGTGATATTTGTCAACAACGACGATACTTGCCTGCCGTCACCCGAGAAAGCTTGTGATGAGGTCTACGCCAAAGAGCAGTACCTCGTGCACATCAGCTACGTCTTGTCAGAGCGGAAGATGACGTTGGTTGATATACAAGGTAATCTTGAAGGACAGACTTTTGCTGTGAGCCAAATGCATTGGTTAGAAGACTAAAAACTGTTTCTCCAGAGGCTGGTTATCCGTTATAATATTAGACTAGCACAGCATCGAATTATTCGCTTCTGACAAGGATCGCAATAGTCCCGTGATACGTTATCATGTGACAGGTTACTTGTTCAAAAAGTTGATAAACATTCAATAAATTCCCAAAAATGGAGTTTTCTATCAAATGATTTACTATTGCGTGCTTGATGTGTGCATTATTTGCTCAAAAGTTGCTCAGAAAGGCAAAACTTGCTCGAAATTGCTAAAACCGTAAAAAGCTACTCGAAAAGCCAAAAGTTGCTCAAAAGTCTGAGTTTCTGAGTACAATTGGGAGAGGCCTTCATATACCGGATAGCAATGGAAATCCAATTAAGCATGTCCTTGAACGTTCTAGAATATTCAACACAATAAACAGATGACATCAAGCGAAAATCCCAGTTCACGGTCACAACAAGTACATCTTTACACAATAAATTATTGGGCTTTGCAAAAGGTCCTGAAATCAACAAAATCTCTGACCCTTAAAAAAGGTTTTTTTTTTCTAAGCAGAACGTCACAGATTTTCCAGAAACAACAACAACAACAACAACAACAACAACAACAACTATGGAATATTTCAACATTTCTTATGTGTGTAAATTTTTATATCCATCCATGCCATTCCATTTTTTTTTCTCGGGATCATTTGCGGTCCAATTTGGGGATCATTAGCGGTCCTGGGATCATTTGAGGACCCCCCCAGTTTGGCATTTGAGCCAAAATCCTGCGGGAACAAATAATTAAATTTAAAGACAGTAGAGACAGATTAAAGCTATTCTGATAAATGGAAACGAGGAGCCTGTGGCCCTCTCTGTCGTCGCCCTGCTCTTTTCTCCTCGTGAGCATGATCGCGGGTTAGTTGTGACCTGGAAACGACTTAGTCAGCGGTGTTGTCTATTTAACAATTAGATTATGAGCTCGAGATTTCTATGGGTTGATAGCTGATGAGGCCGAAGGCCGAATCAACTATCACTCATAGAAATCGAGAGCGAATAATCTAATTGTTTTAGTAAAAATCATACCAAACGACTCTTGTTTCGGTAAAAAAAATACCAATTTAATGTTCATTTGTTGCATAACAACATCCACGTCCACGTGATGAGTACGCCTGCATCACGCGCGCGGAATCTTTTTATTGACAGCTTGCTTTGACAACCCATTCAGTAAAACGAGAACAGCGCCGTGATCGAATAGATGCAAAGCGAAAGTTTAAATAAGTTCATGAAAAATATCTCGATCATCACTCAAAGTACACCAGACGGGCTGAAATTGTCCATCAATTAATGTCAGGGAAACTCTTTAAGGTCCTTTAACGGTAATTAGTAAAAATCTACTAGTATACTAATGCAAATGCCGTAATATGATTGGCTTAGCTACTGCACACTATCAGCCATTAGAGTGCAGTGGTTGAAGGTGTTCTTCAAAAATGGCGACGTCTTCGCGCTTTTGCGAAGTTTCGCAGGATGATTTAGAACTTTTACTGAAAAATTCAGTTCCTGAGAAGACTAGGCAGGCAACTAAGTATGGAATGAAAATTTTTAACGGTAAGAAGCTTAGAAATGATACAAATTAATGATATTTACTTGTCAGTTTCAATGCGATAAATCAGAAACAAGAAACATTTTCCTGATTTCCTCATTAAACTTCAATGGCTTTTTCGTTTCAGAATGGTTTGAAACCCAAAACAAATTTACCTGTGCAATCGAAGAGCAGTCAAAAACAGAGTTAAATAATTGTCTGCAAATGTTTTACGTGTCCATTCGCCAAAAAGATGGCAGTCGTTTTAAGATTTCGTCACTGAAAGCTATCAGAGCGGCCATTGACCGCTATCTCCGCCAAAATCCTCACAACAAACCGTGGTCCATAGTTGGCGACCCTGAGTTCAACAAGGCCAATGAAACGCTAAATGCAGTTTGTAAAGACATGGTGAAACGAGGTCAAGTAAGTCCAGTAGTCCACAAGGCTCCCATAACAAGCGAGCAACTCGAGAAATTGTATGAATCTCAGCAGCTTGGCGAGGCAACAACAACAAATCCTACGCAGCTTCTACGAACGGCATGGTTTTACGTGACACTGTACTTCGGCAAACGTGGCAGAGAAAGTCAAAGAAATCTTGAGAAACAAATGCTGTGTCTTCGACAAACTCCGGAGGGAAGACGATACTACGAGCTCCGTGCAGTGCCGTCCACGAAAAACCATCAAGGTGGGCTCCATGACAACGCAGATGAGTCGGATGGTAAAATGTTTGAGGTGAAAGGTTCCCCTCGCTGCCCTGTCCAAACTGTGGATAAATATTTAAGGGATTTACACCCAGAATTAAGCTGTCTCTTCCAGCGTCCGAGAGCCATTTCAGCCAAATTTGATCCTCGTAAAGACGACGTGTGGTTTTGTAATGCCCCAATCGGCCAGTCCATGCTCGGGAGTATGATGAAGAAGATGAGCCAAAAAGCTGGTATTGAGCCCCATCTTACAAATCACTGTGTAAGAGCTACTGCAGTGACTGTTTTGTCTGACCACAATGTGGAAGCAAGACACATTAAGGCGGTAACTGGGCATAAATCAGATCAATCGATTGAATCATACAACGCTCGGGCATCTTTCCAGCAAAAAGAGAACATGTCCAATATTTTGAGCCATTTTGTCAGTGGCCAGAGCCATACTTCAAACGGTGAATCCGGTCCACTTTCCAGCGCTTTAGCTGGTCCTTCAACCAGTGGTTTTGACGCAGACCACATGCAGTTGACAACCCCGCAGTTTCAGCAACACAATCAGCACGTTGTTCAAATCCAAAACTTCGCTCAGCCACAGCCATACAGTTTTCACAATTGCACGGTGTCCATCGTAAACAATTAACAATTAGATTATGAGCTCGAGATTTCTATGGGTTGATAGTTGATGAGGCCGAAGGCCGAATCAACTATCACCCATAGAAATCGAGAGCCAATATCCAAAACTCCATCCAAAAATCCAAAACTTAGCTCAGCCACAGCCATACAGTTTTCACAATTGCACGGTGTCCATCGCTCGCTTGTTATGGGAGCCTTGTGGACTACTGGACTTACTTGACCTCGTTTCACCATGTCTTTACAAACTGCATTTAGCGTTTCATTGGCCTTGTTGAACTCAGGGTCGCCAACTATGGACCACGGTTTGTTGTGAGGATTTTGGCGGAGATAGCGGTCAATGGCCGCTCTGATAGCTTTCAGTGACGAAATCTTAAAACGACTGCCATCTTTTTGGCGAATGGACACGTAAAACATTTGCAGACAATTATTTAACTCTGTTTTTGACTGCTCTTCGATTGCACAGGTAAATTTGTTTTGGGTTTCAAACCATTCTGAAACGAAAAAGCCATTGAAGTTTAATGAGGAAATCAGGAAAATGTTTCTTGTTTCTGATTTATCGCATTGAAACTGACAAGTAAATATCATTAATTTGTATCATTTCTAAGCTTCTTACCGTTAAAAATTTTCATTCCATACTTAGTTGCCTGCCTAGTCTTCTCAGGAACTGAATTTTTCAGTAAAAGTTCTAAATCATCCTGCGAAACTTCGCAAAAGCGCGAAGACGTCGCCATTTTTGAAGAACACCTTCAACCACTGCACTCTAATGGCTGATAGTGTGCAGTAGCTAAGCCAATCATATTACGGCATTTGCATTAGTATACTAGTAGATTTTTACTAAAAGGGTTTAGTGTCCTCTTGTGTGACACTTTGTTGATCGAGTGATTGTGGTAACTTGGGGATTGGTTGATTATAAAGCTTTGCTTCCCGTTGTGGACTGGCTTCACTCACTGGCAAGATGAACAAAAAATAAACGAGGTAGGCTGCATTAAGTTTAGCCTTTGCATATTACAGGTTAGTGACGAATGTGGTAAGATTTAAAGTAGGTTTAACTAGTACCCTAGCTGTCCATCAGAATACTCTTTGCACAGCTGTACACAAACTTTTAGTACTCAGTCTTGTGTTTTTTCTTTAGAAGGTTAAAGTTGTTGTGTTTCCACTTTGAATTAAGCTCATATTAAATTATGCTTTGGAATGTCACCAGTTGTTCATACATGTACCTTTCAATTCCAAGGGTACACAAGCCAAATACCTTACGTGTATTAATTTTTTTTGTGGTTTGGAAAATAATTATTCAAACAAGCAGAAAGGGGAACACTGGTGAAAATTAACCATGCCTCCCTCATTTCTGAAAACCATTCGTGAAATCAATTCTGCTGAAGCACTTATAGATACACTATGTAGTACGTGAATTCACGTATAAACTGAAAATAGTAAGTCTTAATTATTCTAGTGAAAACCATTCGTGAAATCAACTGCTGAAGCCCTTATAGATAAGTAGTATGTGAATTCACCGATCTGAAAATAATAATTATTCTGGTACCTCAGTGAAAGTGTCTGAGTTGTGGTTTTACAGTAGATCATTACCTGGTTAATGATTATTTCTTACTGGGGGTGCAAAACCAGCGACACAAATAAGCATAATAGTTATGCGTATGGCTGACTCATCAGTGGCACTGCTATTACCTGAGTGTATGATTGACTGTATAGATAGAGTCGTACAAGTAAACCATTAGGAATATTTGTTATTCTACCAACTCAAACGTTTGCAATGGGAAACTGAAATTGACTTTGATATGCCTTGAAAATTTGCGGAAGTATTCTTGAGTATTTCTTGAGTATGGTGAGTCCTTTAGTAGGAGGCACCTGCTTGCTGCATGCCTTTTTGTTCACCTTTGAAAAAGTATCCTTGTAAATGGAGAGCAAACAGTCATACAGTTTACAAAAAGAAACTTCATGTATGCTTAGTGTATAAGATAAACAAAGTACAGATCGCAATCAAGCAGAGTTTTACATGGTGATGAAATTAGTGATTTAGTAAAAATATACTCTCAATTTTTTAATGAATTTTAAACCAATGAAATATTCGATAAAGCTGCAAGCTTTTAATTTCTCCCTGTTGAATTATAGAATACAGTGCAAAAGTGTTGGAAACAGTAATTTTGTACTAGTCTTAATTCAAGCTATATCCTACATGTAGTACTCCGATCATGACCAAGTTACAGACAAGTTACATCGTGCAGTTTTTAACAATTAGCAAAAAGCTGATTTTCCCTATATTACCTACTACGGGGATGAAAAACTGTGGAACATTTTGGAGGAAACAACACATTATTACCAAAGTGGAACTTTCATTTATCTCTGAGGGAGTTTTATTAGAATCTGGTACCCAGATAAATTATTCTAAGATTGCAAAGAGGACCGTTTTGTTTAATTCACCATTCAGAGTCTTACCATTGTACTTAAAAAATTAAATTCCAGTTGCCCTTTGGTAATATCTTTTTTTGTTTAGTTTCTTCTTAGTGATCAGCTGTGACTACAACATGTAATTATAAAAAGCAACTTTGGATCTTGAGGCAATGGCCCTTCACAAAATTGATTTTCTTGGACTACTGTATATCTGCAGTCATGTTTAGAGCAAACATATATAAATTTCATGTCCACTACTAACTAGGTCAGCCATTACTCAAGACATTCCATTCAGTCCATTGGACTCTATACACATAGGTTTAGTATTTCACTTGGTCAGCAGTTTGATTTTTATGAAAGTTTCACAAGATACTTTGGGCTAATGTCTTCATGTTTGTTATCATAAAGATGTACATTTAATACTGGTCATGCCTGTATCATACAATAGCTATAACTCTTTATTGTGTGCATAAACATATCTTGTATCCAGTGATAGTATTTGTACAGCGAAGCGCGCGGGCCATGATTTAATGGGAAAAAACGAGGATCTGTAACTTACAGTACGAACCGAGAAAACGAGGTTAGTAAGATATTTATTATATCTCTGAGGTTCATCCGGCGCGCGGGAAAAAAACCTTGTTGAAGTCTAGCGGGCCGTACTGTAGAATACGGCCCGCAAAATTGACGAATCATAGCGCGCGT
This sequence comes from Pachyseris speciosa, assembly GCA_016490735.1. Lineage (NCBI taxonomy): Eukaryota > Metazoa > Cnidaria > Anthozoa > Scleractinia > Pachyseridae > Pachyseris > Pachyseris speciosa. The sequence continues at coordinate 613,344 of JAEMWC010000458.1, read as the reverse complement.
ACTAAATGAGAGATATAATAAATAATCCTAGGAAACTTGTTAAAATTCCGTAGACAACAACAATTGTTTACTTGACTACGTTTCTCGCCAACATTTCTCACTACCGGTATCGCGAGGTTACGGGTTCATTTTCTATGGAATAAGATCACCTTAAATTGCGATGAGTTGTTGTATTGACTTGTCGATTGGGTGTAAAATTTTGTTTTACTAACCTCAGGGTGACAAAAGCAGGTAATCATGAAATACAAAGTTCGGTCTGACAAGAAAAGCTGAACTAGGTTACATTTCCTGTCAACCTAAATGCTGTTTAGTTGTTAGCCGGTGCCCTGTTAGTGTACATCATGAAGCAATAGCTATCTTTCGTGATACTATATTTCAGGTCGCGTAGAATTAAATAAAACGGCAATAGCAATACACATAAAAGAGCAACAATCCTATGAGATTCAGAGCTATCATCCTCTGCCAACTAAGGATTGATATACCACGTATCGTATACTATATGTCTTGTTTAGTAAACTAACGGGAACCAGAAGTGCGATTGACAATCATTGTCTAGCTAACACACAGGCAGTCATTTAAAAAAGACTGTGAAATTGCTAATGATTTACTAAGCCAATAATTTATCACTGTGCCATCAAACAAAGAAAGTGAAAGCTGATTTATTATTTTTTCGTTTGTAGGAAGTTGACTGGCGGCATTGGACATTTCGGGACATTTGATAAATTTGTTTCGCAACAAGTATTTAGCCGTCTGTCATGAAAACTTCCAGTTGGTTCCGGCAGTATTAACTAATTTCGAGTCGCACGATTTATAAAGTCGTTTATTGAATGGTATGAGTTGTCATTACATGAATTTTAGATGCTAGTATTGACGACTTATTGGTAATGAATTATACCAATTTTTTGACAAGTCATTAGTTCTTGTTCATAATCCTCAAATACCGTATTTCCTCGAGTAAGAGCCCACGCTCTAATAAGCACCCTCCCCCGAATAAGCACCCTACCCCCTCGGCCAAAATGATCAGGGAGCTTTAGCAGCGACCACGGCGACAGCAACGAAAACGTTGTTTCAAAATCTAACTTTTCCTTTTTCTAAATCAATTTGTTTAACTTGGAAAATGCTGCACAACTCTTCAGGGACTATATTACATGTACTACGAACGGCGTTAAAATAAGGAAGAAGAAAGAAAAAAATTATCGTCACGCGCTCACGTTCACGAAAAAACCTAAAATTTGGTCATTTCACGTTGTTGTTTTACGGCAAAGAAATGTACTAAAATGTAAAACGCACGTACACAGCGATTGTTTTTGCTAATTAAACCCATTGTTTTGTGGCGTTCTCGTTGCCGTTGCCGTCCTCATTAGGGAGCTTTAGCAACGACGACGACGACGGCAGTGAAAACATCGTATCAAAATCTAAATTCTCGTTTTTGTAACGCTCTCGCTATTATTCCAATTTGTTTAACTTGGAAAATACTGGCGAACTATTCAGGGACTAATTTACCAAAATTGACGTCACATCATAGAATCTCGCGAATAAACACGACCCAGACCCCTAACCATTTTTAAAGGCAAAATAGCCCAGCTTCAAACTCTCGTAAAATCAACAATTTTAATCACAAGCACCTCAAATTTTGAGATTCTTGCGTTTATAGGGGTAAACTTTAAAATTAGCAAGAAACAAATTTAACTTCATAGGCACTTTAAGAAGAGTAATTGTTTTAGTATAATTTTCAAAGATACCAAAGATCAATAAAAGAACAAGTGAAAAACAACACACAGGTAAGGTAAAATAGATGATTAAATGAAGACAAAGTTCAAAGTTACCTCTTCTCCAGAATAAACTTACGCTGTGAGTTATGTACCTCGTTTTAGTTGCGTAATTCTTGCCGCTGTCGTAGCAATCGTTTATATTATCCATGGGTTTTGGTCGAAGTGAGGCAGCGCCCGTTATTTATATTAATTAGTAGTTTCTGAAACTTTTCTTGACAAGGTTTAGTTGTAAGTGTCTCGCAAACTATTTCTGTCCACTATTTTCTTTCCAAACCTCTCGAGTCTCGAGTATCATTTGACAGCAACAGTGTCTATAAAGACTTAAAGTATTGTAAACATGCAATTAAATCCTCAATTCACCACTGGCCGCGGTAAACATAATGATAACATTAGACGTTAATGCTCCCCATGATATCGAGCATAACAACATTATGAACATTATGTAGGGGAACTTGAGTACTTCTGCGTTCTCACTTGAATACTATTGTGTTCGGTCCTCCCCAATGTTTTCGTAATTAGCGACAGTGTTGCGGGTAAACGCGCATTTTATGTAAACCCATTTGTTACTGCTGCATTTGAAAGGCTTTCGGAAAAGTCAACGTCGCCAAATTCAGTCCACCTGCTGAGAACAAACAAACTTTATACGAAAGGAAGTGGTCAGAAAGTTACGCTCAAATTCCTATCTTGTGCTTAGCAGTTCATAAAGGTAGTTTCCGCTGGGGATTCTGTTAGCACGCGCGCTGCTTTCTGGCCGCAAAGAGTCCTCAAGGCGATTGTTTGGAGACTTTTCCAAGCTTCCTCATATTTATTCCTAGTTCTGTTTCTCCTTGCCTGCCGCGCTCGCTGCGCATAAATTAGCTCATATTCTACTGTGGAGGACGATCGAGTCATTAACATGCATTCATCAACAATGACAATAGTTTCAGCTACCCGTAGTTTCCCATCTTGACACCGGTTCGTTAGACCGCAATTATCAGGCCCCGGTTGAACGATCAAAGATTTTCGTCCAACATCGTGTTGGAAGAAGGTGTTTGAACATCGAAAGGTCTTTCGATGTTTGATTTAAACCAAACGTTTTCAGCCAACATTTCGCGTGACGTTGGTTTGTTGGTTTGAAACTCGGTTTGATCGTTTTATAGCCACGTCTGCCAACAGGGCTGGCGCGAGAAGGAAAAAGCAACAAATTCAAAAAGATAACGTTGTAATTTCAGCGACCATTGTCAAACTCTCTTATCACTTTTTTGGTCAAACATTGTTTGTCCGTTTTAATAGACCTCCGACATTGTGTTTAGGGAACATGATGTTGGACGAAAATGTTTGATCATTCAGTCGGGGATTAAGACTGTATTTCGTGCGTTTGAAGGAGGTCTGATCCGAAATCAGGAAGCCAAAATCAAACTTTAAAGCTTGAATATTTCTCAAAATTTTTATATTACCAAATGGAGTTTTTGCAATCGAAACTGGGTGTCGGCAGTTATTTCAAGGGAACGGCAATCATACAGCACGCAAATAGAGACAGAAAACGGATACCTTTATTAATTAAAATCGTAATTACCTTTCTGCTAGCATGCTTCACATGAAAATGGGCAGTTCAAAACAGGTCAAAAAAGTACTTATATATCACTCGGTTTTCTGCTGATCCTGTAATGGCGTGTCAAGCTCAAGCCTTCTTGGCTGTTTGCTTGTTTCGTTTTTAGGAGTCATTAACAATTTATTATAGTTGTTGACTTCCTGAGAATGGTAGGGTCCCTTTCATTGGCGTTGATCTCTTAAGGAACGGAATAAAACTTGAGACTCAAGTCTACAGGAAGGCAGTAAACGCTGGTTTACTCTTGCATTCTAAAGGGAACATCCACGTTTACAACAAATTGACGCTAAATTGTAGGTAATAATTACTAGATTTCAAATTTTGTTTTAAAACATGGATATAACTTTTAAGTGTTCAAAAAATGGACATCATCATCGCCCATTTTCGCTGTTAAGTTTCGTGGGCGCCACCATTTTGGATTTGATGACGCAAGATGGTTACCCTATTGTTTAACACAAAGGATTTTCTGCGTCATTTGCAAATGAAGCAAAAACTCCTGGTATGTACCATTTCATTTTCCAACCAGAATTTTCGGGTTTTCCGTGTAAATGGTGAGGACCCAAGGTCTCTGTTAAAGACGATGTTAAGTCGCGCTTATGCGTCGTCTTCTACAGCAGAGGCTTTAATGCAGAATGTGACAAATTACGCTCTATTTTCAGTCGTCTCGATTACCCTAGCGGCCTTATTGAATCTGTCATTTCCAATTTTTCTTTTCGAGACAATTCAGGTCGTTCAGCGAACGTTAGCAACGGAAAGAGATACCACCATAGTTAGAATTAGTATCGTAAGATCAAGTTCCTGCCAATGCTGTTCGGGGCATTTGCGCGATCTTAGTTATAAGGCTGGCCGCAGTGTGTAGCCACTTTTATTTTGTCAGTAGAAAGTAAGAGCAAGACTTTAGGCCAAAGGAAGCCAAGCATTCTCTTGTTAATCAACTGTGCGTTGTTTATAATTTTTCATGTGTGATCTGTGCGATGCCGATTATGTCGGTTACACAACCTGACACGTTTTCCAACGCGTTGCCTAGCACAAATTTTCGGCAATTGGCAAACATCTCATTGAAGCGCACGGTGGCAGCGATATTTTGAATAAAGCCTTGTCAAGATTCTTGAGAAAAGCCAAGGCAAGTTTGATTGCTTAGTGTTTTTGAAATGCTTTTAATCAAGAAACGCAAACGTAATCTAAACGTGCCAACGGACTCCATACGTGCTAATCGTTTTTGTTTAGTTCAAAGTTATTTCTTTCTGCTACATTTCGTATTAAAAGCCGCTCAGGGCACTTAAACTCATTACGTATGTAATTACGTGATTACGTATGAGGCGTGCGACTGATTCCGACGATACACGGAATATTCGTGAGAAGAGTTTTAATTTTTTAATTCTATTCTAAATTTATTCAATACATTGTGTGTTCGGCGTATTGCTAATTGCACGTGTGATTGAAATCTCGAAGTATGAACTTTTTTGCACATTTTTTGAATTCATTAGCGGACCCGTTCGATCTTCGGAGAAGGAAAATACTGCCATTTTTGTGTCCGAGCTTTCGTCACGGATATAGAACTTCAGTAACTGTTACACCAGGGAGATCAACAGGGTCCGGGAGCATGCTCATCCGGGAAATTACTAAGACTATATTTTGTGCGTTTCGGATGCCTTTACATAGAAAATTAGACAGTCAAGATCAAACGTATTTATTCAAAAGTTTGCAAATACTGAAATTCTCTGAAATTTACTTTTTTCAAGTTGGAACATTTATATATTCTTATAAAATAGACCTACTTCCTAATGTATTCAAAGGAATGCTTTTAATGACAAATCAAGCTCATTTCTATAATACCAGAAATTCAAATACTTTCTACTTATTTCCTGCAAGAACAAATAAAGACTTTTTGGTATAAGATTTCAGGGTCCTAAATTTTTCAATTCATTAAGGGGTCAATATACCTGAATGCTACATTTTTGTCACTTTGTTACCTTTAAACCTTATTATCTTTTCGAGATTTCATGCCATCCAAAAAACCTACCATAGTTTTGTAGCACATAACCCTATCAATATCTCAGAATTTTTTGGGTGATTTTTACAGTGTTTGAGAGGAAGAAGAGAAGGTGGGAGGGAAGAGTGATTGTAAGGGATGTTGAGAAAAGTGAAGATTTAAAGGGGATTAAAAATTAAATTTGGAGGTTAAAAAATAAATGGACAAACACTAAACAGTTCGTCCTCAACCTGACATGTACCCGTGTTGTAGCGGACTGTCTGAGTGTTTGTGTATGCCTTATTTTCCCTTTTAAATTCCTTCATCAAATCTCTTCTGATTTCATCAACATCCAGGTATAACGCCCCCAAATAAAAATCAACATTTCTTCTTAGCTGAATCACCACTTGTAAATAATACTTGTTTTTTGCTGCTCTTTGCCTGTTTTGTTTTGCTTGCTTTTTATCCTAATTATGTTTCGGTATGATTTCGCCGCCTATTTATTCGTTATATTTAGCCTTAGGTGAATGAGGGAGCTCATATCGTAAGCCCCTAGGTTTCAATTTGAGCCTCCTCGCTAGGATAATACCTTTAATTAATTTACTTACAATTTATGTCTCTTTATCTCTGATTTTTGTAATATATTGAATGTCTGTAAGTATTTATTATTTAGTTTTTATAGCAAATAAATAAACTGAAACTGAAACGTAAAACGAAAATACTTAAGAAAAATTTATTGGCCGAAATGGATTTGGGGCTTAATCTTTGAGTAGTGTGCCAAGCTCAAGCCTCCTTGAACGTTAACGCTTCTGGATAAACAAGTCTACCACTTCGCCCAGAATGATGTCTGTATCGTAGTGAATGTGCATTAAGTAAGCAAAGAGAGTTTTCCTTGAGCTATGCTTGCTCTATTGTAAGTGTGGAGCCGTCTTAGAGCTCCTCTGTCAGTTTCACTTTAGCAGCTGATGGCTGGAATATAAAAATTGTAAAACAAGTTCAAATCCCTCAAGATTTTTGCAGTGGTATTGGGTCGTCCTTCCTTTGGCTTAGAGATGTATCCTAAATAGTCTTCCAGCAATTTAATAGTATCGACATAGCAGGGGGTCGCAAAACGGACATAAAATTAGCCTGTTCCAGGCGTTCAGATAGTAAACGGAGCGCGATAGTACCGCCAGAGAGAGGCGAAAATAAAGCGGCGAAAAATGGATGGGGGCTTGGGACGGGAGGCGGGAAGGAACGCCTGTAAAACTTTCTTTAAAAAGGTCTTACCGTCTACTTGACCACCTGATTGACAACCTAACACCACAAAAAGGTCAAATGTCAATTTTCAACGAACGCGCTCCCAAGAAAAAGATATTCAGATCTCGCAAAGCTGCAAATAGCCGCGGAAAGGCCTTCAAGCGTCGTCCTTGAAAGTGAAGCACGAACACTATGATTTCTTCTCCGCTCAAACCATGTACAAATGCACACACCGGTTGCAGTAGACCCCCCCCCCCCCCCCCCCCCCAATCTTTAGGCAGACTACAGACCGGGAGTAAACAACGGACAGAGGATAAAATTTAGACCAGGAATATGCAATGCTTACAAGCTTGTACTATGCTAGAGCTGTAAAATAATCGTCAAAAACAACTTTCTGGCGTTTACAGCTGGATATGCCAGGAAAGAAGCCCAAGCTTACGCAGATATGCGTCTTGTTAAAGAAAGTTTTACAGGCGTTCCTTCCTGCCTCCAATCCCAAGCCCTTCTCCATTTTTCGCCGCTTTATTTTCGCCTCTCTCTGCCGGTACTATCGCGCTCCGTTTACCATTCAGGGCCCGGTTGTTCGAAAGCTGATTAGCTTAATCCAGGATTAGCGTAAACTTTGGTTGCAGTTTTTGACTTTTGGATGAAAGTTTCTTTTGCTAATTTTTGCTTTTCTGGATTGACGTCCTCTAATCTAAAATTGTGTAGAATATCAGCGTTGAACAACGTTTGTGGATAGAGAAATAAACTCCTTGGTTAATTTTTAGTCTTGGATTAGGGTTAATCGGCTTTCGAACAACCCGGCCCTGAACGCCTGGAACAGGCTAACATAAAATGAAAACGGTTCATTAAATTAGGTCTCATTTCAAACTACACAACAAGCGTGTTAGGACGCAGGTGCTACAGTTACTTTGCTTTTACCTTTTTTTTTTTTCTTTTTAATCGCCGGTATCTAGTAAACGGACTTTGGCGGCCCGTGGGACCTAATCAGGCATATCTCCTACTCTCTGTATTTTGCAATCGCAAAATGGCCAAAAAGCTATCCTACTAAAAGCTCCATCAAAAATCAATAATTTAGGGAGCTTAGAAGTGAATTCAGAGATTCGATTGAAATCTTGCAGCAATCAGTCACCTGACTGCTTTGACTGTAAAATGGCTGCTCAGTGGTGTAAACGGTACTGGTGTCGTCCGAAAAGAAACTAAAACCAATTAGGAAAAACCGAACTGAACTAGTCGGATCCCAGATCCGAAAAACCGCTTGTATTTGGGCCGAAACCCGAAAACCGAATGCTAATAAAAGCATAAACCGCATACCGTAACAGACACCAAAAAACCGAAAAACCGCTCCTGCAGCGCATACATTCTTTTGCATTTTCATGCACAACTCTTTGCCTGCATACATTTTGTGAGTTATTTGTTTCGAGTCAGCAGTCATTCATTGTAGCTGACACATACAGTAATCGCGGAGATGAAAGAAGGAGCGAGTCGTTTTCGTCCGCCGTTCCAGCTTCCACAACATACAACAAATGGGCTTTGAACATGTTTAGACAATGGCAGTTGGAAAGAGAGACGAAACTACCGATTTTAGATCATATCCTGGTGGTCTTTACAAAGATTATGACGTGTCAGTACTGAAGGCGAATCCTGAAAATTGTGAAATATAGTAAATGGATGCCGTATCTCTTAACTGCTGGCTCACGAAGTTTACAAATCATGATGTAAAACTTTCTGTAAATGAAGAAAATTAACTAGCACTGTATAGCTAATAGTAAATACTGCTCTTCTGTTTAATTTGCTTTGGTTTTTATGCGTGAATCTTGATACCCAATGAAAACCCAGATGAAAACCACGCTTGGTTTGGATATTTAATCCAAAACACGCGTAATTTTCAACTGGGTTTTCATCGGGTATCAAACTCATTGAAATGATGAATGTAGCCGCTTTTTATTGGCAATAGAAATTATGAATTTTTAATTAGTTTGAGAAGAACGTCGTGAACAATTGCCACTTGATCCTAGAATTACTGATTCGATACGATTTCAGTAAGCGTTGAAGATTCTGAAGATTTTAGCACCGTATTGCAACAATACCGTAATATGAAGAGGAACATGATTGCCGTGATGGAAAGCCTCGGTGTTCTCGAGGAAGAGCTACGAGATTAAATGTTATTTTATTGTATGGTTTATAGAGCAAAAGACGGAAAAACCATTTCCCAGCTTGGTAAATTCGGATTGACAGACATCTGGCTAAAACAAACGAAGATCATAACCTAGAAGATGATCTTGCTTGCTAACAATTTAGGTCGACTTGCAGTGACTATTTCTTTCTCATTTTCTTTAACCATCGGCCTTGGTTTTAATACGAACTACAGTCGCTTGCCAGAAGTGTACGGGTTGTCTCTTCACTGAAGGTTTATATATGGTGCGCTGGGTCAGTTTCTCCACGGTCTTTGCTTTTGCCGACAATGATTTTATAGGAAAGTTGCACGGGCTCGAATCAGTCTGGCGCTATCTCGATGGTATAAGAAAGAAAGACAAACTGGCGAAAGCGATTTTCTGAGAAACAGACCTGAACAGCTCGCGCTCGCTTTCCCTTGTTGCGGTGAAATACTACATCGGAAAGCATTGCGCATTCATTTTCCGTTTGGCAACTGACTTACAGTAAATTGCAGCCACTTGTCAAGGCATACTTAGCGCGAACACAATTCAAAGATTATTGTTCTGTCCATCTTGAAAAGTAAAAGAGTGTTATTTAACATTCTTTTTGCGAAACGTAGGTCTTGATTACGATCACAAAAAACGTGCTATTTTCATTTTCCGACCAAATATATACACTAGGGATGATATCTTAAAGGGCATATACCATGTATTATGTTCTATATGTGTTGTTTGGCAAACTAACTGGAACCAGCACCATGATTACTTACACAGTTGTTTAACTGAGAAAATCATTTAAGGTAATTCCCCTGAAAAGGATGTATTATTAAGATTTTTTTCAGACTTGGCACAATTGATAGTCATGCATAGGACATTGAAAAAATGCAATAAAAAGATGGGGTCACCGTGCTTGTTTTCGCCCTGCAAGCCTTTTTTTCTGAGTGTTTTTACGGAGTTGTGCGAGTAATGTTCGAACCATGAACAACTGAAGAAAGCTGTTATTATGTACCAAAAACTATGAATAGTAGTGAAAACTAGAGCCTAATTGTTTTTCTGGGCTATATTCTTTTCGTATTGTGATTTCAAATTGCTCGATCTTCCAAATAATGTGAGGAAATTGGACCACTTCGTCATCATTCCAAACTCCTTCCTGGCTCCAAACGCAGAGTTTTACCCCATTTATATATGAATAATCCAACTTGTACTATTAAACTTTTCTTCTCCTTAAAATATGTTTTTCGTGTGGCTATTACAAGTACATTACACCAATAAAAAAGGGGGGTCACCGTGCTCGTTTCTTTACAACACGACGACAAAGGGAAAATTTCAGCTGAAAAAGCTCAATGTCAAGGCAAATTCGCAATGTTTCTAGTGTACGCGCGCACGAGCGCGCGCTAAATGACGCCATAAATTATGCGCAGTAAGGATGCGCCATGCAATTGAGAGGAATCACCTTATCAAATAAGGACTCTGGAATTCGCATGTATGTGATTCCTTTAATCAATGTTACCAAAGCATTCAATATAAAAAGTGAAAACGGTTAATTAATACAGTGTTGTGACTATTCGTTTGTAGGTTCTTGAGTGAAAACCAGTTGACAAAGTTGCCCAGAGGTGTTTTTGATCACAATAAAAGGCTGCGGGAGCTGTAAGTGCTTCTTGTGTTCAGTGACAATCACCATTATCGCGGTAAGAACGACATGCATGGTGAAGACGCTCCAGGAAATGCGCGATTAGTTGGTAATCAGAAATTTGGGTACAATAGATACATGTACGTATTACGTGTTTTCAAACCCAATTTAGCTTTCTCTTCTATGGAAATTTACCTGTTGGTCGTAAAATGTATTCGAGTCTGGTAAAGTTACATGCAATGTTGTTGGTTAAAGTGCACCTAAAGGCACAAATTTTTCTTTGATAAGATAATTCTTTCACTTATAGGAAACATATTTTTCCGTTTTCACCTTGAAATTCTCCTTTTATCTGTCACACAAGCTATGTAAAATGATTAAAACTAGCAGTCATATGGCCCCATGGCCGTGCTGTGAGAGGCGTGGGCCTATTCTCGATTTTACGTCACAAACTGTTTTGTAATGCAAAAACTATTTGAAAACTTGAATGCAAAGCAGTTTGTGACGTTAAATCGAGAATAGGCCCATGCCTCTCACAGCACGGCCGTGGGGCCATATGACTGCTAGTTTCAAATGCTAACTTTACATAGCTTGTGCACCACATTTAAAGCAGAATTTTGAGGTGAAAACGGTAAAGTATGTTTCCTATAAGTCAAAAGAATTAACTTATGAAAGAAACATTTTTGCCTTTAGGTGCATTTTAATATAGTGTCGCTCTAAAAGCTGCAAATGAGCGGATTAATTGCGGCTCTCGTCTTAATTTGTTGGTAGCTGTAAAACATTTCTTAGCAGCAAATGCTGTAAAGGCCAAAGTGGTTCAGTCAGCCATTTGGTCAAATATACAGTTAATAATTATACTACAATTTGTTCGAAATCCTCTGGGTTTCAGTATTATAGGCAAAATATCCTGTTTGCCAGCAATGTTCCCCTTTTTTTCGTGACAGTCTAGTGCATGCGCTAAACAATCACAAATGATTACAACTGACTATGGCTTACACCATCATGAGTTGCCAAACCAGAAATGTCACGTTATATGGCATCGGTACATTTAATCACGATCTATTCATAGCCGTCATGGGCTCCTGGGTATTTGTATGTGTGAACCGCAACAATTATGACGAGCGTATGATGATGCAAGTGCCACTTCTCCTCATCTACCTTTAATGCTTTGTCTCGGAACGATTCATTGATGATGGTGGCAGCAAAAGGTTATGTATACATGAATTTCCTGAGAGAACGAACACGCATAAAGAATAAGGGTCATATGTTCCATAACTGGTGTCTTTTTGTCATGTATGGTGAAAATCCTCTATCGGAAGGTCAAGCAGCATCTCTGAATGAAACCGTCTGACCACAGCTGATTCAAAATTTTAACCAGATTATTACCATGCAACTTAATTCGCACTGTTATGATCACGCCTTTTCCCGAAAAACGCTATGCGGAGAAAGTAGAATATAGTAAAGTTGTACAACAGGAAAAAGAAACTGAACTAACGCCACTTCTATTCGGGGAGATGAGTATAAAAAGCTACTATCTTTTATTTGAAGATTTCAAATTCCATCTCCATAAAGCCTTATAGACTGCTAGCACTCCCTTTCTGGATAGTAGGGAGAAATAAGAAATGTTACGAGACAAGTGAGCATAATTTGTACCGCCGGAGATATTCATTAGAATCTCACCGATTGAGAGAGAAATAAACCATCTAAGCCTGTCAGGATTTTACAACGAGGTACTGTATCAGCGATTCAAATGCAGTTTTGCTACCCCGAGAATACAGCTCAGGCAATTACACAAAGCGATAATCACGTCCGTAGTTTCCTTAGAAGTTGCCAAGGTAACGCTTTTACAGACATCACATGTCATTGTCAGTGGAACAGCTGTTACACCACAGCCAAAACTTCAATTCGTTGGAAAAAAGTCTCCTTCGTTTACTGGACGTTAAAATTAAAGAGAGCTCGCGATGATAGGTAAAAGTGTGATTATGAATCGAAGAAGCGTGGCACTTGTATTTCATTTTACGCATGACTAAGGCCTGATTTAGACACCGTAATTTTTCATTAAGCGAACTTAATTCATTAAGTACATCAAAAGTTCGGCGTCTGAATACATTAAGAACGGCTATTTTAATTTGGATCGGCTCAATAGTTGTTTTCCCCTGTATGAGGTGAAAATTTCGACTTTGATTTAGAAGCCGAACTTTGCCGAACACGCACAAATTATTATGTTGTATACACTTAAGACGTTTTACTCAGAACTGGAACTGGAACTGGAACTGGAACTGGAATAGGAACGCACGTGGAACAGTAAATTAAGTTCGTAAACAGACGTAATTTTGTTAATTTGTGTCGGTCCAAATTCGAAGTAAGTTCGGATCATCAAAAGATCGGTGTCTGAATCGGGCCTAAGTCTTTGTAGGGACAGATGTACCTGTGCTATCTGTTCGGTTTATCCCAGACATGAATTTTGTTATCAAAAGGAAGTACTAGTTCCTCCTCTTCTGTACATCTTTCATTAGTCTTTTGTAGTATCTTGGTGAAACGGTTTGTTTTATCATTTGGCCGTTTTAACAATCGCAAATTTAATTGTAAACTATGGGCGTTGGATGGTTGGTTGAATGGTGTATCCTGACCTTGAATGAAGTCCATTTTGTTTCTTCAGCTGATAACTTCACTTCATAATTTTCAAAACCTTTGAAGCTCCCATCTGGAATGGAAAACAAAACAGCTTAACGAGTCCGGTAATTCTGGGAGCTTCGAGAAACGGGCCCCAGTTGCTTCAAAAAATTAAAAAGGGTTCGCTTATTCGACTAAAACTTCCGTTGAATAACATATTATTTTCGCAAAGAGTCGAATTATTCGCTTGACTCCGTTTAACTGATGGGAATTTTCCCTTTTGAGGGCCTCTGGGGTAGGTACCTTTTCCCTCTTCTTATTCCGCTTCTCCACCTTCGCCGCTAGTCTCACAACACTCTTTAAATCGAAAGGCTATTAAAGATTTTGATTGAATCGCGAAGACAGGTGCAAGTCAACATGAAGTGGAATTTGGTCATGGGAATATTTAACCCTCGGACGTATAAGGCGTGGCTGCTATGCGCCCCTCCCTCTTTTTGTTTGTTTGTTTGTTATTTTTATTTATTTTTTTTCAAGATAATTTTTTCCGGAAGCCTGTCCGTTTCAGAAACTCTTCATTTATCTTCGAGATGTGTTTTCTGTGAATTCGGTGAAAATCACCTCATAGATATAAGAAGTATTAAATGACAAGTGAGGTGTGGTTTAACGGTTGATATGAACTGCAAATAAATTAAGTTGAAAAGGGAAGTTCAGTACACCTATTTATTATTTATTTTCCTTGTATTAGTTGTCTATTTTCCTTTCAAGTTCGATAGCTACTGTTCTTTCGACATACAAGCCAAAACTGAAAAGTGAAAAAGCTAAAAAAAATCCTCCCAGGTTGGATAACGTCACCTGGTCCGAGCGCCGCCATACGTATCACATATTATTGACATCATTTAGTAGATGACACAAGAGACTATCTATTAAAGTGGAAAGCTTTCTTGTTTCGAAACAACGTAAGTGGATATTCTGCGGCTTGTTTGTTGTCAAAGCGTTTGCCATTGATGGTCAGTGACTACAACTGCTCTGTTAGCAGCTGCGGGCTTCTCTTCGCTCCCCCTTTGTAGCGTTAATAACTGCGACGATCGTTTTACATCTTCTACCATTTTTATTCTTGGCTTCTACATGTATTTTCCTGCTCGATATGTACTAGTTGTATCTCTCAATACAGCTGATGCTATCCAGTCATCGTGACCCGTACGCTTTCAAAACGTCAAATATGGCTCCCTGGAAAAACAAAATAGGTTTACGCCTTTAGATCTTTTCACAATTTTTATCGCTAACGACTGTCCCCTGGTAACAGAGGCCTGTTTTCCTTGTATTCAGCGTGCGAGAGAAACCTCTGCCATTGGTCGAAACGGTCTGTGTTGAGCATGCGCCGCGGTTTCTTAGCGACCGAACCATGAAGTGATGCTTTTAGAACATAATCGGTCAGCAAACAATAAGGGGAGCATGCGTTTTAAAACTTCGGTCCACGACCGCGGACGGCGGTTTAATCAAAGACCATTGCGAACCAAGGAAGAGGTATCTTTTCTCCCACACGCTGAATACAAGGAAAAGAGGCCCCTCCTAGCAGGGAATAACGACTGCATTTTCGCCGGTTTACAATCCAATGAGACGTCTTTCTGGGGAAATTCGGAGCCATTCTCGTATAAAAACTAAAGACACCCAGGGCTTTTAATCCGAGTTGGTTTTTTCTTTATTCTTGAGATACATGACTGGGGCCGTAATGAATTCTATTGTACAGATAACAAATAAATAAATAAATAAATAAATAAATAAATAAATAGGTAAAGATACGAACGAACGAACGAACGAAGGGACGGACGGACGGTCGGACGGCTAGATGGATGGATGGATGGATGAATGAATAAATGAGCGAGCACGGTGTTAATAAATCTCACTCAGTACAGTCATTTTTTTTTCACTGTTTACGCGCTTTACGTAATGAAGAAGTTATGTGACCATAAAACTATCTAGCATTTTATAGAATATTTACCAATCATTAGTCCCTTCAATGAAAGATAACCTTTTGTGTTTACTAAACGTCGCATTAGATTATGAAAGTAAGTAAACTATTTTGGTTGTTTGTAATTCTAACAGGTCATGTTTCCACTCAACCTTACTATCGTGTTTACTCGATAAACGCCCTCGGCGTTTATTTAAAAAAATCGGCGATTTGGTCGCAGGTTTTATTTGAAACCGACGTTAAAAGGGGTCCGGCTTTTTAAATAACGGAGTGCAAGAAAGGTGACCTTGAAATAATAATAATAGTAATAATAATTATTATTATTATTATTATTATTATTATTATTATTATAATAATAATGATTTATTAGTAGTACTTCCACGAGGTGGCCCTTCGCCTACTAATTACAAATCTCAAATCAAATCAAATTAAATCAAATTAAACCAAATGTTGGTTTTTGAGGAGAGGGGAAAACCGGAGTACCCCTAGAAAAACCTCGCGGAGCAGAGTAGAGAACCAACAAACTCAGCCCACATATGACACCCAGTCCGGGAATCAATCCCGGGACACATTGGTGGAAGGCGAGTGCTTTCACCACTGCGCCAACATTCTTCCCTATTACTGTTCAATGCGCGATTTCCTCCCAGAGAGGACGACTCATGAAAACAAGCAAACAAACGCTGGAGGGATCCAAATATAGAGAGTACTATAAAATAGAAAGAAAGTGCGTCAGTAATACAACACGAACGCGGACATTGATAATGTGTTTTATTTTGTTGTACAGCATCCATCCTAGTTATGTTTCGCTGGTTCTTTTCCTTTGCACATTTATTCAGATTACCAAAGCAACATGCCGTACTTAGTAGTTTGACGTAGCAGTGATATTCAAGATATTATTTTCACTTGTGATCTCATACCGCAAATGGGGACCTCGAGCAAACGCCGGGACCTCGTTCAAACGCCCCTAACGTTTATTTAGAAATTAGCAGTTTTGACCCGGCGTTTATAAGATGCCAGCCTGTTATCGGGGTCCGGCTTTTAATCTAGAAAATACGGTAGGCAAATAACTGATTATAACGTCTTTAAATAGGCCTTTTCAAATTAAATTTTAAATGGAAAGTTCAAGGAATTTCAATGAAGATACGTGACTTGTAAAGTGGTGTGGTTGATATAACTATAAATATATCAAAGTGGTAACAAGAAAAATTTCTGATACTTTTGATACATTTGTTTTTATATCAACCAAACCACTTTAAATAGTCCTTGTTCAAGATGCCGCCATCCTTGACCATGCGTAGGTACCATCGGCAAAGCTAATTAATTAAGACTCTCATACAGTTTTCTATGATCTTTCAGAAGTAGTGTTTGATTTTCAACCTGGATCTTGGTAGTCCGTTGAACCCATTGTCAATTTTGCATTTTCCCCATACTGAAATAGTATGGACGCTACTTGAAATGTGTCACCATCTACAGCAGGCTCGTTAACTCTGCCAAAGGCAGTGCTGAGGACAAATTCATTTGACTTTCAGACATGAGTAAAATTGAGTTTACGTTTCCAAGAAATAAAGTGCGCAATAGTTTTATAAAATTCGTGTGTTCTTGCAAATTCTGCATTACCACAATGTTATGTATGGTGGCCCACCGTTATCATGTCTTTTTTTTTTAGCATAAAATTCAAAAGACAAGAAATATAAGTGATAGAAACTGACGTTTCGGTACATCTCGCGCCATTATCAAGGTTACATGATTTTTGATAAAAAGCGATTTGTGAAAAGGCTAAGTTGAATGGCGCGATATGCACCGAAACGTCGGTTTCTATCACTTATATTTCTTGTCTCATGTATTTCCAAACCATTTCTATAAAATTCAAAACTCGCCGTTATTTCCTACTACAAAACTTAATATTTTTTTTTGCAATATTTGTTTTAAGTGTCATTGTCTGAGAAAGTGTTCCAGGGGCCAAAAGTTGTGGTCAACCGATTTGGCTGAAACTTGGCACAGAAGTTGGGTGCAATGAGATATTTCAAAAGGCAGTTTGGCTCACTTCTCTGACTTTTGGTTTTGGAGTTTCAGGGGGGGTCTCATATTTTGCCCTTTGAGCACCAAAAACCCAGCCTTCCAGGGGACATTTTGAAAGTGCCATAAAACCCAATTGGTAAATTGTGCTTCCAAATGAATTTGACCACGAACTCTACTATAATAGAGCTTTTATTTCATACACGTAACTTTGTCCTTAGGGTACTGGACAGAGAGGAGCCTGGGACTAGAGTTTGGCAAAAATTGATGTCAAAATTACAACCCAAAATTGCCATTTAAAAAAAAATCAGTGTATCTACCTGCCTTCTTGCATAACTTCCGTAACTATACCATTATTTACTTTAGTGACCCAATTATCAAAATCAGTTGAGAAAAATTTGGCTTATCAAGGTTTGTTGAATTTTTGCCACAAACACTCCATGCCCCTCTAAGGCCATTCAAAATGGAATTTTGAGCATAATTCGTGCCATAAACAAACCAAATTGTTGACATGAAGCCCTTATTCTGTAGTTGATAAGTGAAAATGAATTGTTAAAGCCAAATCAGTTTCATTGTGTAGAATTAGCCCGACTCTTAATGTACAATTGCTCTTAAAAGGCCTTTGATTAGCACAACAAACACCCTGATTTAGCAAAACAAGGGTAGTTTTCTTTCAAAACTTAGTACCCATCAAACAGCACATATGATGAAGGCCTTACCTAGATATAACGATCTTTTTATACGATGCTTGAATTTTTCATTGATTCGTATTCAGTTTCAAGTCATAATTCTTCTTCGTTGCTCCAAGCATGGAAATCTCCATATTTTGTCAGGCCTGATTTTTTATATGATTACAAGATAAAGTTAGCTTAACAAGAACGTTCGTTAGTATATAATCTATGTCTGTTAACAGACTGCATAGTTCTTGTAAATACCCACTAGTAAAGGAGCATGACTATACATAGATATATTACAAACATACGAGCTGCAGTTTATAGCAGTGTAGATGTGACCTGTTATTTCAGAGTCCTTTAGAGCGGAGTAAATGAAACCATCCGTCAAGAAGAAATGCACAGTTAGGAGAGCTGGATACTAAAACAAAAAGCTTTTGTTGCAAATACAATAACCAAACGAGGCCTTGCATTGAGATCATGTATCAACTGGCCCGCCATTTTGGACATAGGAGAGAGTGGGGACTGGACCGAGTTCCCATTCTTCTTCCGTTTCGCGGGTATGTTTTTTCAGGTGTAAGAAATTCGAGGGTAATTTCACGATGGCACTTTGTTCCTTTGGAGGGGTAAGTGATCAGTGCGGTGCCACGTCATGGGCTGTGCACGAAACAGGAATGGTTCCTTTGTTGTCCTGCGAGATAGACATGACTGAATGGTTGAAGGAAAAGTACAAGGGGTCAGGTGCGTCCGGGGCAAGAGGAAGACCTGGTCATACCAAAGCTACAGGTGATTCAAAATATCAGTTAGGGATCATACACGCGCACAAATGGCTTTTATCGCGATCCAGTGGACTCTTTTTACTGAACAGAGACCACGATATTTTACGATTTTGTCGTCTCAAATTGTTTGTTTGTGACGAAGATTTCCCAAGGTAATCTACTTGGTTCTTGCGAAGAGAAACTAACATTCAACAAATTGTTCATAGAAAGGGCAAAAGGGCTTACTAAAATCCTATCTTTGAAAGGTAAAAGTACAGTTATTTTATCGCAGCAATCTCGTGAACCAAAAACAACGATAAGAATAACTCGAAGGCTGTTTTTCGTCTGCTCGCTCTGCTTGTTTACATTCAGCTTTACCTGTGCAGACGCTTATCACGCAATCACAATTCGAGCTTGAAACTCTACCGTTTTCCTATATTTGCTGGTTTCGTCGAAGAAAAATCTTTGCAAACATGCTGCATTGAAGCTTTTCGATGAAGTTGACATTTTAAGAGAGAAAATGCCTTGTTTCACTGATAACATTCTTGGTTACAAAAATTATTTGGATACATTTTTTAATTACTTATAATTAGTTATTTTAGTATGTAAATAGAGGTGGCATAATTTTACGAATCTTATACCCAGTTTCAAACCTATCTCAGATTTATCGTTGTATTCTGAAGCTCGATTAATTGATTAAAAATTTTTTCTAATAGATGAATCGCCATAAAAAATACATTCCATTTTGAGACGGTACTACGACTTAATAATGACACCATGGTAGAGAATGTTTTCCCGGATATGGACTCTCTGCTTCGCATTGAAGTCCTAATGTTGTCTCAAAATCTACCGAATAAGTTTGTGTTATCGGATTTGCTTGGAAGATTTAAACAAATTAGACTGCGTGCTAATACATAGGCAATGAATCCACGTGTGTCCTTGAATGGGAACTGATTCTCAATCGTTCCGGAAAAGCAGTTGACCAGGTAGATGTTGGAAGGATGACTGTGTGCCCAAAGCATCGGTTTCAACTTACTACGCTTTATAAAGCAAAGGTAATGGATAGAGATTTTTTAATGGATGATTGATGCACACGAGTCTTATCTGGCATTATAACATACCACAGAAAACCCACCTTTTTAGGTAAGCCCTTTACTTTGAAGGTTCAGTTCATAGAAAAACAGCTTACAACCCCAGGTTACAACCCTGTTATTTTTCAAGCAGAGCTGATTGTTCTTTATCACGTAAAATACGTTTAGTTGTTGTTGAATTTTTTACTTTCGGGCGCTCAATGAATTTCATCTCTTCCCTAGTGATGCTAGAACATTATTCACCAAACACTTTCTTTACTCAAACTTTTCCCTAGAAAGTAGATTTCTGGTTTTCTACGCGCGCGCGCGCGCGTGTGTGTGTGTGTGAGTGACGGGGGGGGGGGGGGGAGGTAGTGGGAGGGGAGGGAACACATGCTAGTGAACCCGTTACAACCCTCAATCCTGAATTACTTACGTTGGACACGGTATGTTGTTAACTTTTTGCTCTAGGATAAATGTTGTCATCCAGGCCATGAAGAAAAAGCACCATCACGTGTAAAAAAATTGTCTAAAGCATTCACGCGCAAGAGGCGTGTGAGCAAATCCATGGCGGAGGGAATCTACAGGAACACTGGCGTTGTCGTTGCTATATAGCTATAGGCTCTGGTAAATTATACTGTATCTATGTTTTCTGATTTCTGCCCATGATACCCAGGGGTGGCACTGTTCTTCCAATCACATTCTCGTACTTTCCCCTTTTAAAAAAAAAAAACAACAACAACAAAACAAAAAACAAAAACTCTAACTGGTAAGGACTACCAATCAAAACTCAAAACCAGGCGGATGTATCGTGCATTCATTACCCCAATTAACACACATTCTAAAACACTCTTTTTTTGTGAACAACCAGCTCTTTCACCAAGAACATAAAGGTGCTTTTTTGTATTGTTTCCAAGCTCGAAAACCGATCGTAATTTGCAAGCGCCGTAGAAGGTTTTTTGTCATGCGAACTGAAGGACTGTTTGCTTGAAGGTGTCTCATTTTCTTCATTACGTGTGTTCTGATCATCCTTTTCCTTGTACCCTTTCAGCCATTTGCAGCTCATGCCGAACTCTAATTGTTGATGCTCCAGCCACCCGAGCTATTGAGAGACATGAAGATCAAGTGACGAAACTAGCTGCATTCGTTTCAACACCAAAGTCTTTACTCAGGCAATTACGTCCACCACGCATTTCGGCACACTATCGTCTATCCATTGGATCAGATTTCTCTGTCCCTAGCAGCTCTTCGCAGGAAGAACAAGTAAGCATGTACTTACCAGAGGGCGAACGGGAGAGAAGAAACCTTGAGACACTAAACAATGCGATGGCTATCATATCTGATGGTAACTTCACCCCATTACCCCACTATGTTGACTGCAAGTGGGAAG